>CAJNYU010000554.1:0-54664 GCA_905331475.1 Rotaria socialis | reverse complement strand
TGCTTCATTCTGCCATGTATTCAAAAAAAAAGAAACGACAAGACTGCAACCATCTGACAAACATTAAGATTATCGAACTGATAAATTATTATCACTTTATAGTGTTAGACCTTTTTTATTCGTTTGCATATTAACTACGGATGACAGCACATGCAATTGTTGGCGATTTTTCGAATTCTACCGACGACGAAGATTATCAAAAGGATAGATTGCAGCTGGTAGCTAAGGACTTGAGGGTGTGCCATTGAAGAGAATACACTCATTTGTTCGTACCACATAGATAGGCAACATATTTAAGCACAAAGGATTTTAACAACAACAAAAATAAATTGGAATTAGAGTATCTAACGGAAGGAAGTTGTCAGTCAAAACTAGTTACTTTACAGAAAATGATGATGAAATGATGAGAAATTATATTTTTTCAAATTCAAATTATTACATATGTACTATTGAAATTGAATATGATTAAATTTTTTCGTTTTTATTTGCAAATCCTTTTTTCTTTTGGTAGCCTCTACTATTCTCATTCTTTTTATTATACTAGCTTAATTACGAGTTTCAGGAACATGTTCAGTGATAATGTAAGAATTAAATTCAATGAACAAGTTGGCATTTTGCCATATACAGATATCCATGCGTATAATTCATTTTGATTTTTTTCTGTTTTTATTTGTCTTTATACAGCGTTTAAGAGACAGGTAATTAGTATATTCTTTTTCGTACAAAGTTGACTGTGAGCAAGTCACTCAGGCAGATCATTTCATATGTACCTGGTGTAAATATATCGGCGATAGAATATAGTAAACAAATACATTAAAAAGGGCAAAATTAAAGAAAAAGAAACGAATATATTTACTCTCCCATGCTGCATAGGTAGAAAAAAATCATTCGACATAACAAGTAGACAGCGTTGCATAGATAACGCAGAGCCTTATCAAGTGGGTCTCAACAGATAATATTTTGTAAAATTTTTTTAAGTTATTTTATTTCTTTTTGGTAAATAACCTACTACACTCAGTCAACAAAAGCAGCATGCTAGATGTGTCAAAGACAAGTGAAATTAATAAATCTGTTTTAGATACTAGTCTACTTGTTTCGCCTTGATATTTTTATGTCACTTTCATTTAATATCTACATTAGTCATAAGTCATTCAAGATTTCTTTATGTTGTATATCAGACCATCTTCAAATCTTTAGATCGATTCGAACGCAGATTAAAAACATATATTCCTTCTCATAGCGATACATTGAAACTAACTTAAAATGTTTCAGATAATATAGTATAATGAAAATATAGGCTGCAATTAGATGAGTGTTGACATTCGTCCGTAATATCAGAGAAAAACAACAAGTATATACAATATTGGTTTCAACATGGTTCTTTTTTTATTGTACTGCGTTCTATACTACACTGAAAAAAAAATAGCACCACACGGAACCAAGAAAGTTTCGAATTTTCTCACTGAACTTTAAAATGGTTTCGCAGACACTACGAAACTTAAAAAGGGTTTCGAGATTTGAAACGAATTCTGAACCTTTTTTAGGTTTCGTAGGTTTTCCACAAAACCTTCGAAAAAGTTTCCTGGACTCTTGATAATAATGTTGAGACTATCTTGGGCTTTTACGAAACCTTTTTGAGGGTTTAGAATTCGTTTCAAAAATGGTTCCGTATGGTGCTATTTTTTTTCCCAGTGTACTACTCTGCAGTATTCTTTGACAATAATGTTTCTGACTGATACTTAACATTTAGATTTTGATAAGATACAAGTCATGCTAGTGCTACTCATCATAAGCGTGATAGTTTTACTCCTTCTCTATGTCAAACTCAAATATTACACTCTTCGCGGTCCTATACCAGGCCTATCGCCACATTTTTTGTTCGGAAATTTAATTCAATCGGGTATGTTGCTACAGGGTAAATCTCCAGTTGAAATCTTCTCAGAATTCAAGTCTCGTTACGGAGATATTTTTCAATTTTGGTTTGGTCCTACTCGTTACATTATTGTTAGCAATGCCAATGATATTCAACATATATTTACCAATCGACATATTTATGATCAAGGCAATATGTTTATTGAACAATTTTCTACTCTTTTTCCAAATGGATATATTACTTTAACAGGCTAGTCTCTAGTTTATTTGTGTTTTTGATAAGAAAATAACTTTTGTTATTTCTCATTGACTATAGGTTCCAAACACAAACGACATGCAGCGATCGCTATGCCCTTGTTTCGTCGAGCTAAAATCATCAATAACTTTGACTTAATTGTCGACTGTACTGACAAACTATTGTCTAATTGGAGTGCCATGCCGAGCCATCATGTACATTGTGACATTGTGCGACAATGTCAAAATCTTCTACTAGAAATATTTGGCTTAATCAGTTTTGACTACAATCTTGATGCACTCAACGAATATGATTCGAATCACAATGAGCTCACGAGAGCATTACACGTATTTATGAGTTCGTGTGCGTTGGTATTCTATTCGCCACCTATAGTAGGCACATTGTATACGCATCTCAACTATCGACATCGACAAGCGAAGGCCATTATCGAACGTCACATATATCAGCTGATGGACAATGAAATGGCTCAGACTAGAGAGTCAAGAGCAGAACGCAAGAGAACATGTTTGATTGCTTCACTCGTGGCTTCTCTGCAAGAGGACGAAGAAGCAGAAGCGAAAAAAAGCGAAGATAAGAAAACAGGTAAAAGTTATTTTCAGTTCAATTCATTCCAAGTGTGTTACTAGAGTCCGTAAATGCAGCATTATAGTAAGTAAAAATCTTCCTGCTAGAAGACTTCGTTAGTCATCTACAATGTTTCAAACATTCTCTGAGACAATCTATGATCACGAGTAGTAATTCCAATAATATGTTTTTTTTTACTTTTGACTAGGTCTCTCGCGAGCAGAAGTATTACAAGAGATCCTCGCTTTCATGGTTGCTGGCTTTGAAACCACATCTACTGCGTTGGCCTGGTTCATTCATGCGATGAGCAAGTATCCAGATGTACAAAACAAGATTAAAGAAGAACTGATGAGTGTCAGTGTTAATCAGAATTTGACACTAAATCAGCTTGACTCTTTAGTATATTTGGATTGTGTTATCAACGAAATTCTGCGCTTTTATCCAATTACTTCTGGAACTGTTCGTACATTAACGGCTGACGACCGCCTTCCTGAAAGTAACTTTCAATTGAATAAGGGGGATTCAGTGTTGATTCCATTTTACAATTTGGCACACAATACTCAACATTGGTCGATAGATACTGAGAGCTTTGCTCCAGAAAGATTTTTAGACGAAGACAAAAATCATCATCCATATGCATTGCTTCCATTTGGTGGCGGACATCGTCAATGTATTGGACAAGCTTTAGCACGGTTTGAACTTAAAGTGATTATTGCCAGAATGTTACAACGAGTAACATTTGGAGATGGTGGACCGAAAATTAATTCAGGTGGACATTTTACAGGACTCACCATGCAACCAAAACATGTTGGTGTTACTATCGAATTTTCTTAATCAAAATAGTTGTATGGCTTTCAATTCATCGTCGAACATTATGACATAATCAGACGTTATACTTACCATTTACTAGTAAACTTCGTGGTTTCGAAATAAGAAACTGAATATCAGTGATAATTAACTACATGAAAATGTAAAAGCCTCTTAGTTTTTCACTAAAACCAAAAGCTCAAATATCTCGCTGACACAAATCATTCTTGGCTAAAATCAATGTGAGTTTGCTTCAAGGGGGGGAGGCGGATTTGAGATTTTGAAGATTTTCAAAATCCCAAAATCCAAACCGTGAATGTTGGAATTTCCATCTGACTTTTTTCCCACATGCAGATGTCATGATCAAGAGGGGAAAGCGGATTCCGTCTATCCGGGATACGGTCACAATCCAAAGGATACGTAGGATCCAGAGGATATGATTAAAATCCAGAAGAGAGATCCAATAAAAGAAAAAACACATAGTAAACCAGGAATCTTTATGTTTTAGATAAAAATGGACAATGGATTGCGCAAGTGTCTAATGTTTAATTTGCTGTCATGGGTAATCATTTTCGTCCTACAACTTCGTAAATGTTGTACAGCCACTAAATAATAAATTTTCGTGTATTTCTCGTTTTTTTGTCGGAACTTTATTCCTTAGAAATGAATGATATCTTATTAAATAATAATAAAATGACAGAAAATCATATCTTCGCCTTCAAAAATGATGATCTCTCGATATCTATCTCAGAATGGATACAATTAAATGCCTAATGAATATCATTCTGCAGTATTTAACCAATTGTTCGAACAACAACGAAATGAACGAGATGCGTACAAAGCTGTGGATCAACAAATCATGTTGATAAGAGATGATGCAGCAGATAAAGTCTTTTGGTTGTCTATTATTTAACTAATTAAATTATCTATTTGTATTTAGGTAGATGAAAATGAAGAAACCCAAGAACAAGTAGACGAAAATGACGAAGAACAAGAACAAGAACAAGCAGCTAATGTTGTACGAGTACGTATTAAAAAAAACAATTTGATTCTTCTGTGATAAACTGATAGTTAAATAGTATGAACTTGTTTTGACGATAAACAACATAGATAAGTGTGAAAAGTATTTATTGATAGATTGGATTGTTATTGGTAGAGTCGAAGTAAATAATTAATTTGATAATATTGATAGATATCTGGGTGTGGGTGTGGGGTGTGGGTGTGGGTGTGAGTGTGAGTGGGTGCGGGTGTGTGGGTGCAAGTATCGGTCTTATTATTACACCCACACTCACACCCCACACCCTCACGCAGGTGTCTTTGTGTTATTTGCTTCATGAGTTCAACAAATGAAACCGAACCTGAAACTTGGCTCTATGATGAAACGAACAAAGACTATGCCTATGACTATCACAAGGCATTCTTATCAATGTTGAACTCCGTCGATGCACCTTGTTCTCATTGGCTATTGAAATCGTCTGATCATGCATTATATCCCGATACTTTTTCCCGTCACTATCCGAATGCGAAAATGATTATGCCTCATCGTCATCGTGACCACGTTTTACCATCGGCTTGTCGTACGGTATGGGGATTCAATAACATATTCTTTCATGATAAAAATTTCGGCAGCTCGAAATACATTGAACATTCGAACATTTCGATACATGGATACATCAATCGGACGCATTGTGAAATTTCGTACCTGTCATCATCAATCGTATAGAAATATTTTTGATATTATCTATGATGATTTGATCGAGCAACCGATCGCTACTGTGCATCGTATCTATGATCATTTCAATCTATCTTGATCAGATGAATTCGAAACAACCATGACTGCTTGGCTTCGTGATAATCCTCAAGGTAAACAAGGGCGACATACATACAATTTAGCCGAGTATGGTCTCAATTGTGACGATATCGAAGCACGGTATGCTGAGTACATTAATATGTTTCTTCCTGCTCGAAAGAACTTTTCATGATTCGAATGCATCTAATACACTTGTTGTTATTGAATATGACGTGCATCAGGACTTCGCGTGGGATGGGACACTCCCATTCCATGAGATGTCATCGGACTAGTTTATTATAAAAATAAATTGTTTTCAATTAATAGATACCTATAAATGTATTTTCATTTTTCAATTTGACCATGTTTCATACTTATAACTAGTATTTATGTATATGCATAGCATCGACAATGCGATGTGTGGTATTGTGAAAATAGTTTTGTTTGTAGCTTAAAAAAGAAGCACATGTTGTATTCTTTATTATTAAGTATTGGTTATGGTTGAAAAGAATTTAATTGATACTTGTTTCTTTTATGGTGTTGATAAACTCATTTGTTGAATTAGTGCCAATGATACAGAAAATTCACTAGTACGAGAAGATTCAACTGGAATGATCTCAATACTATTTTTTTTCTGTACACAATTGAATATGAAATGTAGAGGTGCAGAATCTGTCATAAAAATGGAAAATTCTCTCAAATGTAGGTGAACTGGAAAACGTTTCACAGACTGAATTGTCTCGCAAAGCAGTATTTCTACAAAATTGTTTACAAAAACGTTTCTTCTAATGACGTTGACATATGCACGTATATTTTACACCACTGTTGAAATGGATGCATTATAAATACATGAATCGCATCGACTCATTTATAGTCACATTCCTCACTTCAATTCAAACATTAAAATCAGCTGAACGTATTGGCTTGATGCTATCATGGGAGTCAAAATTACTAGTGTAAGATGTTTTCTTCTTTGAATATATGTTGAACTATTTTTAGTCAAAGCTGTAAACTACGATTGAGTGCGAATAAATAAAAATAAAAAAATTAACACGAAGAACATTTTATTTTACTTTTTTTTTGTATCAATCTTTCTGATGCGCCTATTTTTAAAAAAAGAATCGATTATGTTGTCACTAATGCAACACAATACAAGTAGCAGGGCTAAAATAGAACAAACAATAATTGTTTTAGCACCTGTTACTTGATTTAAAATGAATGCACCGATAAAACACACAATCAGGCCTATAATAATATTATCGATCCATTGACACATACGAGTTTTTCCTATAAGAGAAAAAAGACAAATTATAATCCAAAAAGTTCTATGAGGTTATTAAAAACGACCAGATTTCCGAATTTTTGTGAGTATTTTGAGACGACAGGGACTTAGTCAGGCTCATTAACAATTCACAGTGAATAATATTGGTCTTTGACCATAAAATTAATTCGAAAAGTTAATAAAAGATTTTTTATTTTATATGAGCAACATAAATATTTATTTTAATAAAATAAAATAAATAAATCGACAACGAACAAAAAAAAGACACAATATGTGCATATTATTTTAGTCCGACTTAGTGCGTCTCTGTTGTGTAAAGCCAAGCCATTCGAATAGGATTTTCCCTATCAGATAGAAGAAAATAGAAAATATACGATCTTCTAAGTGAATTGACTTTTGAGAATGTATGGCAGGGGTGCAGCATCTGTCGAAAAAATAAAAACATCCCCCAACACGACAATTTTCTTTTCGAAAAATTTCTCACGCTATAAAATTGAATAATAAAACAAGGCATTCTCGTTGAAGATGTACGTATATGTTTCAAAAAAATTGTGAATAGTCTACAACTTGTTCTTTCATAATACTTGCTATTGATGTTCTAAATGTCTCAAAAAAACTACCGGCTGTCTAAATATAACAGAAGTAACTTATATACATTATGCAAAGATTACAGAAAAAAATTGAATTTATCTATATGCACCAACAGGTGCTCCAAATAACTCTTGTAGATTTAGCGTATCAACAAATGTAAGATCACCTAAACCATTTTGAATAAAAAAAAAAGCAACTCTATAACAGTCAATCCAGCTTTCTTATTCTGCTTTAGAAAATCTTCAAAAGCTTGTTGCCTTTCTTTTTGTTCTCGCGCACATTATACACAAGTGATTTGTTTTTGAAAACTGCAATTCTAAATTATCTTTTAAACTTTGAAATCGTTGTGATAGAAGTTCATTTGCTTTTTGTTTAATATGTTGAAAAATCTTAAATGAAGATTTCATGACCGCTTATAAATGTTTTGGTGCATGTTTTCTCCCGATAGAACGAGGCAAACACATGATTTTCTCTAAAATATCATTGATTTCTAAACCTCTTGCCACAATGAAGTCATCTGAGCATATAACAGAATCAAATCATTGTCACATCACCTGCTTGTGCATATGATGATGATGGTGAATCTCTATTGGTTTTTTTTCCTAAGTTAATATTGAAGGTGAAGTGACAGTGTTAATCTATGAGTTTTATTAAGTCAGGAGACTATAAAATGACATTTTCTTGCTGTTATTTTTCAAATTTAACATCATTGATAAATGTTCTGCTACTTTCAGTTATTTCTTTGCCAAAATCATATCTAGTCAAGTTATTTTCGAATCTTTCATTTAAATGTTTCTTCATGATGTTCTTTTTTCTAATGTACTTTTGCATTATCTTGTCGTCCGAATCATCCACAATAAAAACATGGTACCTGGTTACGGGTGCACCAATTCCAATTCGAGTCCATTCAATTCCTGGAATTGGTCGGCATTGATTGGAATTGGAATTGGAATTGGTCTGGAATTGATTGGAATTGGAATTGGAATTGGTTGGAATTGGAATTGGTCTGGAATTGATTGGAATTGGAATTGGAATTGGTCGGAATCGGTTTAGAATTGGTAGGAATTGGTTGGGATTGGAACTACTCTGGAATTGGTTTAGAATTGGCCTAGAATTGGTTCACAATTGGTTTAGAATCGGTCTGAAACCGGTATAGAATTGGCTTTAAATGAGTGTAGCATTAACTGAAATTGATGGTATAATTGATTAGTTTTGACTAGCAAGTGCTTGAATTTGCCAAAATTAAAATAAAGAAAGTGGGATGTATAAGGCCTTAAATCTGAAAATTGAGATTTTTATCATAAAAGCTACAACTTGAGCCCCAATTAATAGCATATTTGGAATCAGCGCAAAAAACTGACTCGAGCAATGTACATTTTAAATACTTTCGGTAACTTTTTTTCTACCGAAAATTCACTGGGAGTGCCCATCAGGGTTNCATGTCATCAATTTCGGGCACTTCCTCAATTCCACACCACTTCCAACCAATTCCAATTCCAATCAATTCCACACCAATTCCAACCAATTCCAATTCCAATCAATTCCACACCAATTCCAACCAATTCCAATCAATGCCGACCAATTCCAGGAATTGAATGGACTCGAATTGGAATTGGTGCACCTCTATGCACATACACAATGGATGTTTCCAGGTGAATGAATCCGACAATGGATCTTATCGAACCCTATCGGAACCGACTCCCCGACAGAATCCAGTAGGATTCCTGGACACGGACCTATTGTCGGTTCCGACGGAAAAAATCATTTCCTTATTCACGATCAAATAAGCATTTTGAGTCATCAGAGCGCAAGGGTGATTCGTTACAGTTGGATTCCGTTAAAATCCAACATAAGATCCGATTGAATCCAATACCAAGGAGCAGCCTGCAGGTCCGTGTCCAGGAATCCCATAAGATTTCGTCGATTTTATTGAAACACATATAGTATTCGGTATATTCACTGTCTGATCCTTGTCGGAATCCGATAGGGTCCTACTGTCGGAATGATTCTCCTGAGTTCTGTTCGCTTTGTTTCCACCTGATATACGGTGCTATTGCATTTGTAAGCACTATATACAGAGAGAACAGGAAAAATCTCATAGGCTGTATGTTGCATACCACTCTTATATATAAGCACATTGCGCTAAGTATAGGTGTCGTAAAGAAATAGTACTGCATTATGTATGAGAATTGATGAAGTGCACGAAATTGATGACATGGTGTATATGTACAGGGTGGCGCAAAATTCACTATACCGAAAAAAAATTGAATATTCCCCTTATGGCGTGAGCAAAGGAGCTGCTTTTTTTATCAATGATAGAGGTATGTGTAACGAACAACTAGATTAGAGTAGCTTGTGCCACTCTCGGCAAAGATGTTTATTAGGCTACTTCAAGTTATCCAAAGTGTAACGACAAAACTAGAGTGTCGCCTATGCCCGTCGGCATGATGGTGTATTGTGTCATCTGACATCTCCAGAGTGTCCCAACTGCATACATAACGCACGTATATATAGGAGAGAGATAGAAGAGAGACAGGAGAGAGATACATTAGAACAATGGAAAGAGAACAGAAAGAGAAGGAAGGAGAATCATCGAAGCGTGCCATCAATATCGGCACAGTATGTTCAAGCTTTATATCCATATAGGCACGGTTGAAAAGAATCTGTGTTAAGTACCACTATTGAACTCAACAAAAAATAATTCATTTTTCAGAAATAGAAAAAAACAGTTAATGATAAAGAAAGGACAGTTCATCAAGAAAAATAGACATTTTTTTAAAGTAAATTCGATTGATTCATCACACTCTAGCAGAATAAACTTTCTTTTCTTTATCATTAACTGTTTTTTTTCTATTTCTGAAAAATGAACTATTTTTTGTTGAGTTCAATAGTGGTACTTAACACAGGTTCTTTTCAATCGTGCCCATATTGATATAAAACTTGAACATACCTCTATCACTGATAAAAAAATCAGGTCCTTTGCTCAATCCATAATGGAGATATTCAATTCTTTTTTCGGTATCGTGACTGTTGCGCCACCTTTATAAGATAAAGCGCTGAATTGTTGCTTTTATATAAGACGATTTAAATCTATATTTGTCTCAGGGAGAATTAATATTTAGGTAAAATTAAACAGTTTTAAAAACATTCGAAAATTGACAGTGAAAAAGAAGATTAGGAATTTACCTTATGCATGAAGTTACTATCAATTTTAATTGAAATTTAACTGAATTTAGAAATTTACCGCGTTCACCACTATTTTCAATAGAAATTTAACTCAGATTTTTGAAGATGTACTCAAGTAAATCGATATAACTGTCAGCATCTTCACTAACTACATTCATTTACTGCCTGAAATAGCACGCAGACGGACATTACGAGCCATAATATTTGGAACAGCAATACGGAGTCCTATGCAGGTTCATCTATTTCAACCCGGACTTGAGTAGACAAATTATTTAGAACACAAACCCGATCCAAACTGCAACTCGGAACCCGACACAAGCAGCAATATAAAAACTATTTCTTTTCAACAAAAGGATCACTTTATTTCAAATATTTATACGCATATTCTTGATGGTGTTATTCAAAGAAACACTAGTGAATTTACACGAAGGTGCACGATTTTTAAGCGTAACTGAACAACTAGCTTTAGGTTCATAGATAACTATTTCGCTCACAGTCTGAAACCACGATTATGACGCAAACACTTCGGGGTTTTGCTTTTTGTTTTTGCGTTTAACGGGTTTTTGACAAATTTGATCTGCTTGTTTAACAACAAAATTTAAAATACAAAAAAGAGGCCCTTTTTATGATTAAAAACACCTCGTATGTATTCGTAGATTGTTTTGCATATCAACCGATAAACTTCTGTTTCATTGTTCATTCTGTGTAACAAAGACGGTTACAGGGCAATGCGAATGAATTGAGTCTGAACTGTAAAAGACCTAAGAACTCGATAAAAAGGTTATTACTACATTCAAATCAAGTATTCAAGTTTTTTACGTATCTTAGTGAAAGCGTTACATTTGACTAAGATATCTTCAAAATTTACAAGAGAACTAAACACGATGAAAAAAGACAATGAAGATTTGCAAGAAGAACATATATAATTGTTCAAAAAAGTCTTCAAATCTCAATAACAAATCCGTAGATCATGGCATTAAAAGATCACGAAACAACAAAATATTCACCATAAAAGCGGTATATACTCACATCACAACCGGGGCCAGCGCGAACTAGTAGGAACAGGAGGTGTATTTTTGAAAATGGGAAGAAATCCAAAGCATTCTATAAAATGCTGGATATATAATTTAAACTGTTCAAATACAAGTTATTAAAAGAATAATATTCATTGTTGGTTCAGGTATTCAACTAAGAATATTAGAAAAGGTAAAAAAACAAAGAAGTTAAACAAACGGAATCCGATGATTAATTTTATTGTTTATATACACATTCAAAAGTAGGAAAAACCGCTTTTTTCGAAACGAAGAAATTTTTTGAAAAACAAAATTTATTCTTTTGTACTGTGTAGCATGGCAGATCGAATGACAAATGAAATTCAGTTCCACTGTTTAACATAAAAACTAGATAGTATTACAAAATTGGTAATACCCTACTGAAGCATCGGAGGTTATGACAACTCTCGTCGACAATAATCTCCCTTCGAAATAGTTTGAACATAATTTTTTAATTCAATTTCAAAGCTGAACCTGGACACAGTTGCTAGATTTATCGAATGGTATATAATACATCAAAAAATGAATTATCCTCTATTTTTGAATCATTTTCACCTTACAAACGTTTCTAAAGCTGTTGAATTTCGTAGGAGTAACCTTTTATTAATTTGAATAGAAAATAACTGCTCGCCCTAATTTGATTAAACCAGTCACAAAATATTTCTAATCTCAATCAGGGTGTGTGTGTAAGGTTTCGGCTACAAGAAGAGTGATGCCCACACCCATTTTATATCACACCATCTGCAATGGTTCTGACTGATGCTTGGCATTTAGATTTTGATGAGATACAAGTCGTGCTAGTGCTACTCATCATAGGCGTGATAGTTTTACTTTTTCTATATGTCAAACCCCAATATTACACTCTTCGTGGCAAGGGGAAAAAAGCGGATTTTTTGAGATTTTAAATCCAAAAATTAAAAATCATTTCACCCCCTGTTAATGACGTAGTTTCGACCTGAAATTCTTCCCATATATAGGTTTCATGATGGATAGAAGATCCTAAAAGTTTCAACTTGAACAAATGTTTTCTTCTTAAAATATTGAATTTTCCAAAACACAATGCATTTTCTGACCGTACCGCAAAATGAGCATTTCTTGCGCATTCATTATCTTGAGAATAAAACATACGTTTGTGCTGAAAATTTTAGAATATTCTAAGGATCATGAGACCTAAATGTGGAAAAAAATTCAGCTGGAAATTCCGTCATTCACGGTTTGGATTTTGAAAATCCTAAAAATCCTAAATCCGTCTGTTTCCCCTTGAAGCAAACTCATATTCATTTTGGCCGAGAATTTTGCTGTTGACTCTTAGCAGCATGTAGTATCTTAGTAACCATCGACATGATTGTCTACTTTCATATTAATGTTAAAGTCATTTTGAAGATGTAGTTGATAATGAATCTAACAATTACATAACTTCCATGCCTGAAATCGATTTTGTACGGTACATTGAAGAAAAAATGAAAATTTCTATTTTTTTTTGCAAAATCAATTATGAACACAAAATGGCCTTGAAATTCCATGATATATCTATATCAATTTTTGTTATCATATTCGCTTGAAGATTTCATCATTGTTAATCTATTTAAAAAAAAAGTTCTTCATCTATTCTAATTGAAAATTTTCAAGTGTGTCCAAGCAGAGCTCTAACAAATATGAAAAACTATTTTTAATGTGTCAATTACGTAACACGAGCATATGCATTTTTTCACCGACCTCTTCTCTTTTTTGTTGAATGATTTAACCTTCAATCTCAAAGAGAACTCATGTATGAATGACTACCATTCTGTTCATTCCTTTTTCTTCTTCTCGTTCTCCTTCAACTAAACATTTTTTGCTACGACTCGTTGTTACAATCAAAAGAGCATAACTAGTAAGAAAAGAAAAAAAGAAGAAATCATCTTCTATATGAACGTAACATACTTGCCTAAAATCGAGGCCCATTTGTTTAGACAAAAATTTTTATCTCGACAATTCTTTACTTTGGATTGTAAGGTAGAATAGGATGCATTTCGATTCTAGATGCGTTATGGCACGCAAGATAATGGTGAACCTATTTTTAATGATATTCGCATTGACCTTCAAGGCAACAATTTGAATACTAATCAACATACGACTGAAAATGATCAACGATCAAACAGCTCAATACCGAGTCGAATATCCAGATTTTCAGGTGAACTCGAGAAAAAATAAATAAATAAAAATTTGATTAATTTTTATCTTTAAAGAATATCCTCAAGTTCGACCAACAAATCCATTATATTCAAGTCAATCAATATTTAACACTCAGGGCTTGAATCCGCTAGCGTCAGTTGCAAAAAGTTCAGCAACATTAGTAAATCGTCGTCAAAAATTTGATCCTCAAGCACCACGTCGTCCACCCGATTGGCGATGGCTAGCTATTCTATGTATAATGTTGTTCTTTCCAACTGGTATGTTAACCTAAATGAATTGGTTTTCTATTCTAACAACTTGTTTTTTTTGTAGGTCTATTGGCTTTTGCATTTGCTCATAAAGCCCAAATAAAATTCCGTAATGGCTTCATAATCGATTCAAATAAACTTAATAACCGTGCATTAATTCTTTGTATTATATCAATATTATGTGGTATTACATTGATCATTGGTCTTCTGTTTGGCTTCGATGCTTGGCCAAGAACCAACGGATAAAATAAAATCTCGATCGTTTTCTTTTTGCTTCCGAACGGTATTTCATAATGAAATAAACCAATCTGTGTCTTTTTTGTATTTGCTCGACTGCATTCATCAGTTCAGATTATTATTTTATATTAAACATGATCTTAGATCCAGTTACAAAATAATCAACCCTTTTTTTGTCTATCGTTTATAGTAACAATTGCTTTGCCAACTGTTGTGGCTTGTATAAGTGATATGATTGTAACAGCTGATTATATATATATATGGAAAAAGAAATACATTATAAACACATGTAGAATAGCTATTATTGCAGTAAAATACTGGTAAAAATGGCATACAGTACTCATTGATTTTTTTCTGAAAATAATTTTTTTTTATTGAGATTTTTTAGTCGAATTTGCAATAGTCTTACGTGATTTTTTTTTCTTCGATAAATGAGACCTTCATCAATGGCTATGTTGGTATGAACAAAAATGCAGTACTACAGTTGTATTTGCATTGTCTTTTGGCATTTTTATAGTGCACGACGAATTTTAATTCAAAGTTCAATGAAGAATCGCTTAAATGATTACTAACCATTTATTTTAAACCGCTTTACATTATCCTGTCAAATGAAAATATGACTCTTTTTTACAAGAATTTGCAATTTTCTGAAAAATATAGGAAATTTCGAAACATTTTGATGGCAGATTGAATGAGTATTATTGATGTCAACAGGGTGCACTTTTAAAATTGATATCTACCAAATCAGTAGTTCGATTTGAATTTTCCTGAAACAGCACAACTAGTTTTATTTATGCACATCTGGTCTAACATAGAAGTTTCAGAAATTGTTTTCAGCCGTACTCGTGGATGTCTCATAAAATCAATTTCATTTCACAAGATGCAACACTGTGAGAAAAAAACTAACGTGCAAAAATCTTTTTATAGATTCCTGTGTGGATCTACATTTTATGCTGTGAGTCATGTATTTATGTTTAGATATAAGAAGCCCAGTAAACGTTTCATCATTAAATTAATAAAATGACTAATGAATCGCACTGATACAACAACAAAAAAAACTAGTCCAGGTAACAATCTTATCATGTCAACATTGATTCATGCGTCATCTGTGTCTTTCTTCGCAAGTGTCATATTCATCATGACTCGGTAATCAGTAATGCACTATCGAATTAAAATCTAGTAATAGCTGTTTCATTGTTGGAAAAGATACAACTATTAAAATACATTTTAATCTGCTCGAATCTGTTCACTTTCTCACAGCTTTTATTTAAGTAAAAAGAAACAACAACATAATTAGTTAGAAAAGAAATCAATTGATATTGATCCATAAGTAGACATCTCTTCTGCTAGTAATATAATTCACATCACTCAAGCACTGAAAGAAATGATAAACAAATAACATCCAAACAGAATGAAAGACACAAAAATACATGCTACATATAAAAGAAAGAAAGAAAGAAAAACAAGCAACTGTTTTGTTGTTTTTTAACCTTGTGTGCTCTAATAAAATCTCATTTCGTTAAAACTACAATCATGAGGCAAAGATATTGTTGTTTGTGGTGAATAGGCAGATTCAGTTTCCAATGTATAATTTTTTCCTTCATTATTATCCCAATGTTCTTGCCCATTGACACGATAACGAAGGACGAAGTCAGCTCGATCAATATCATCTGGAATATCAATATTAAATTCAAATTTATCTAGATTACGAATATCGTTTGAATGGTAAAGATGAGTAGCTTCATGTTCATATTTATTCGACTAGCGATTGAATGTATATTGAACAGTAGCACTTTTATGATAACCAGCATTGGTTACCCAAAGTGTACCGTAAAGAAATTGTTCACCAGTCATTGACGATTTGAGACGTATACTAGCATATTCTAATTTTATTTGGGATTTCCATACTTCATGTAAATAGATTTCCGGATGTTCGGAGTTCGGTTGGCGGAATAAACAAAAGAATCTCTTTGGTACGCGAATTTCAGGAGTTTGTTTTGATGCAATTTCGACATCAAACGCCCATGGTTTATGTTCGAAGTTTAATGATTTTGGCACGTACACATTATTTTTTAAAAATGAAAAATTCGTTGAATCATCATCGGTTAATGATTGAATGTATTGCACTTGTGCTAATTGACGACCAACTGAATCAGCAAAACGAACCATCTTTTTTATTGCTCCAGTAGAACCACTTAGTTTTAAAGCACCCGTAGAAGCATTTCGACTGGCACTTGATAGGGGTGCATTGACTATGAGTGAGGTTGGAGAAGAGGGCGGCGTCGATAGCGATGCAGAACTCGGCAATTCATTAGGTACGAAAAACTGAACTTGATTATCAGATGTAGACTCTTGCGATACGGATGGTGTCTGTTGGTATGGTGGTCGGTATCTTAGTCCTGAAATAAAGATTTCAGCAATCTTAAATAAGAACTATATTTTCACTTACTTCTTACTCTAAATCGGCCTGGAGAAACCGTTTTATCATTGAGCTCTTCGTTTTTCACTGAGTTATCTTCCTTTTTTTCATTTAATGAAATTCGTTCAAGAGTTTCATTAAGATCTTCTACTCTATCTTCTTGATTACTATCAGTTCGTTCTATTGAATCTGTTTCTGTGAGTTCATTTTCATCGTTCGATAGCGATGTTCGCGTTAACGACGTACGTCGTTTTCGCCTGCGGAAATGGCGTTCAGCATTTAATGGTGAATTCGAATCTAATATACTATCGCCAATCAATTCATCGGATATCCCTGATGATAAGATACTGTTTAGTGTATCACTGAAATAGAATTTATTAAAATTGTTTTGTCTTGTTCAACTTTAATATAAACCTTATTTCATCTTCTTTAACTATTGGTTCAAATAGATCCCCATTGAAGTTGTGCAATTTTTCTTCTTCATGATTGGATTCATTTAATGATTGCAACGAATTCGTCAAAGGAAAATTAATTGAATTCGTATCTAGAAAAGTTTTCGCTGTTGTATCGTACATAGATTGTTGTTGTTCATTTGAAAATGTTTGTAGAAAATGTAGGAGATCGGCTGGATCTTGTTTATAAAAAAATAATCCTTCGTCAACTTCATGCCCCAAAGGTACAAGAGTGTCAGTTTGACTTGATGATGTTTGGTGTTGAACAATTACATGAGCCATTGTCGAATTTTCTGAGGATAGCGAATCAAAATCTAGTAGTGGTGTAGACGGATGAATAATGTCCTCCTATAATAATAAGAAAAATAAAAGTTTGTTAGGGTCAGCAAAGTCTATTTTTTTCTCTTCCTACAAAGTTATTGAGTTCTACACAGATATCATTCATACTCAATGTCCGTTTCTTTCTACAGACATTTGAAGGTTAACGAAAAAAAGTATTGTGTTTGTGTTGTATTTCTTTTTAGATTAGTTAAATAACGCTTGACCAATGTGTACTAAGTCGGTCTATATCAGGCCATTTGCTGATTATTTTTTATATGTGAAAAAAAAACGATATTGATTGGGTAAATGAGTAAACGCATCGGTCAATAGTTCATTCTATAACTGTTTATCTAATCTACTCTCCCTCCTGTTTTATTCGATTGTTCATCATCTATTATGTTGTGTGGGCAGTAACTACGCAGATTAGATTTCTGTGCTATTAATTAACTTACGATTTATAGTAGCAAGAGAAATGTAGGAGATCAACGAGATGTTGCTCTTTTTTTCCGTTCTATCCTTCCATATCTACTTGTTTCGGCCTTGAAACTAACCAGGTTCTATTCTTACCAAAAAACATGCATGGACCAAAACAAAGCAATTGCACGTTTGTTCGATGATTTATGTTACATAAACATATTATGTCTGCTTTGCTTTTGGGGTAAATTGCAAATTATCACCTTCCTATATATATAAGGGGTTGAGAAAGTATACGAAAAAGTACAGATAAAAAAAACTCAACATATTTTCTTTGGAATTGTCTATTTGCTGTTTTGAAATTACATTTTTCATTCACCATAGGAATGCAGTTGGGGAGAACAAAAAACAAATATTCTATTTCTCTCTCTTTCTTAAATTAAGATAAACAAGAAAAATGTCTGGGTACATTGCATACCGATTGAAAACGAATTTTTTGTGCCAACGTGGACAAGCCTTTACAAATGATTACTCACAAGATATGATAAAATATCCAAGCAAAAAAAAATGATAATTTTTCAAATCGACATAGACGCGTATCAGCTGTCGGTTTCTATCGTCGTTATGCACATTTCAATCAAAGGCGTTGTTGGACATAATTTTTGAGAATGAATGAATATCATGAGTTCGACGCATGATTCGAAGCGTGCCCCGATCTATTATCATGCTCATACGTATCATAAACACGAAAAGAAAAAAAGAAAATGTGATAAATCAAAGCTTCTTATGCATAGAGAACTTGAAGTTCAAGGTAAACTATGATAGAGACATGCAGTCAACGTATGCTTTACTAGCGAGTATGGCGCGATGATATGCTTATCTTGAAAATGATAATAGAATGGTACGAATGTCCTTTTAGAAAAAGTCAACGCTATACTAGGAACAACGAACAGTTAACCAGGCGATGATTGGTCTCGTTCATGCAAGAAGAAGTTTTACTGTATAGTTTGAAATAGTTAATAATTATCAATAGCCAAAAAACACAATGAAAAGCAAATGAGTACACCCGTAAGACAAATCTTAGTAATGTATATAAAATATGAAGACAGTCACTGCTGTTTAATAAAAGTATACAGATTTTATCGATATACTTTATTTTTCAATAAATCAAAAACAGTTTATCGATTTACAATTAATCAATATGTATTGGTTTCTTTGTCTTCCGGTAATTAAAGATGCATATTTGAGTTAAAGTAAATTTTGTTTATACATTATTTTAACTTATCTTATATCTAACCATCTAAATGAGATATATATATCTGTCAAATATTGCTTAGCTTTCATATCCATTCATGACTAATTAAGAAAAAAAATATCATCAATGACAGCAAATGTCGGTGGGAAGCCTATTGTCTTACATTTGCATGGACTCAAACACATCAGAGCTGATATCTTAGATAGCAAGAGAAAGTAGGAAAAAATTTAAAAAAAAACGCCCTTTTGTTAACGAGGCCATTGCGTATAAAAATGAAATCACATTTCTAAGTTGCTTTTGCCATGTGAAAATAGGTTAGTTAGTTAGTTCTATTAAATACAGAATGTTTTTTTTCTCCCTACTCTTTTATTTAATTCATATGCTTAAACTATATTCCATCTGTCACTTGCAAGAAGAAAAACAGATTTGCATTATGTTCTTTAATTTTTTCTCTAACTGAATTGTTGGCGCCAAACTTTTGCTAATATTATAGCAAATTTTCCTTTGAAGTGCCGTTTTAATATCTTTCAGTCGATTATGCTATTTTAAAATTCCATTTACTCACTCCGAGCATTTGCTTTGTTGATGTGTTTGATATGGATGACAATGGTGATGCTGCTTGAAATGATGTTATTCGTTTTGTTATACTAAGTGCAATAAAAAATACAAGCGATAATAGAAGACAAATACCGCTAGAAAGCGTTTGACACCATGAGACGCAAACCCGAAGTAAATTTGATAGGAAAGACTAGATTCAACAGATCTATGTACATATTTTATTTTAAAAAAACAGTCTAATGATAACATACATCGTCTTTTGTTATGATGCGATCATTTTCGTTGGATTCTTCATTTGTACGAGTTCTAGTTGATGTTTGGATTTCACTAGAGGATATGTCTGATTTATTCATATTTTGCTCAGAAGTGAATAGTTTTGACCAAGGCATTTATTACAATTAAGATTATACTCTATTTTCTTTTTTTGCTCTCTCTCTCTCTGTAACTCTCAATTGATTATTCATGTAAGATAGAATATGTTTAGTTAAGAAACATTGAGAAATTTGTACCAGTTCACCCCATCGTATGGTCTTTAAGATCATATGAATAAACATATAATAGAGAGAGAGAGAGAGAGAGAGAGAAGAAGAAGAAGAAGAGAACGAGAATTGTTTTTTGCCTTTTACGCTTTTTTTACTCCCGTTCTTTACAACATATCGTCAACACACTGTGGTAGTCCTTTTGTTGAAAAAACAAACATTAAGAGCTTTCAAGTATAGTTTTCTTTTTATCTGATTTTATTGAATGATAAAACTGTCAACGACATAATCTAGGGATTGAAAAACGATCATAAATGTATTTTTTAAGGTTTTTCAGATTTAACCCACTGTTCTGGATTAGGACGATGATCAGCAACTACTGACATCTATATTATTATATATATATGCTTATTATTTTTATATATTTGTTGAATATAATGAAAAACTGTGATTTTTGTGATGCTTTATAATAATTAAAATATTTTTCTTTCAACCGAGGATGTCAAAT
Source organism: Rotaria socialis (assembly GCA_905331475.1). Classification (NCBI taxonomy): domain Eukaryota; kingdom Metazoa; phylum Rotifera; class Eurotatoria; order Philodinida; family Philodinidae; genus Rotaria; species Rotaria socialis. Next base: position 34,199 of record CAJNYU010000554.1, on the reverse strand, counting down.
ACATTTCGATTGCTTAATAGATGTTTGTGACTTGTGATTTTGATGAGAAAAAGAAAATAAACAATTGCAGAAGAAAAAAAGAAAACTTGCGTTCTTTTACTTTTCCGCATATTTCGAAAATTATCGTATTTTCTTCATAGATTATTGCGTCAATTACATCTTTTTTTTCTCGACTTTTTGTTCTTACAAAATCGATACATACACATATATAAATATATATTATTTGTTTGTAACAAACTTCAACTCAATCTAAATTTCATTCGTATTCTTTCAAACTGTCCACGAATCAGTTTCAAGCCGTTGGGCCGAATCGAGCTGGTATTATCAGCTTGTCTGATGATGCTGCCGCTATCGTTTCTTCCAACGTTAGTGATTTACCAAAATCTTCAATAACTAACACCAAGTGGATACCACAAAAATTAGTACGTTCACATCAACAAGGCAACGGCAGTGTAATACGTACACAAGAAGAAAAAGATAATGATGTTTTTCGTCGATGTCGTGCTTTACTCAATAAATTAACACCAGAAAAGTTCGATAAGCTCGCTGATGATTTAGCTAATCCATCATTTGGAATCGATTCACCTCATCTATTAAAAGGAGTCATTCTACTTATATTTGACAAAGCACTTGCCGAACCAACTTATTGTGCATTGTGTAAGTTATTTTGTAAATGAAATTTTGCGTGATTATATCTATCACGAGTTTAGCCTATAATATTTACGAATGTGGTTGAATTTTAATTATTAGAAAACGCGAATTATGTTTACTTTTACTTGTATCAAATAAAACTAATTTGCTGCTGAATATCGAAGCTTAGTCAATAATCGATTATATATTTCATTCTTTAAAGAACAGCAACTAATACGTAAATAACGTACTTTGGACTTTTTCTACAGAATAGCCAAGAGCATATATAAATAATACCCTTTGGTTTTTTTCGATGTCGAGGTTCATTTGTAAGAAAAAATTTATTCCTTGTCATACGGGTCAGTTCCTACCACACCTGCGACAATATATATATATTGATAAAAAGCTTATAATTGCATTTCTATTTAAATAGATGCTGAATTGTGTCGTCGATTGGATCGTGACGCACCGAATTTCGAACCAGCGGATGCACCTATTCGCACCTTTCGTCGTTTGCTCTTAGCTAAATGCGAATACGAATTTGAAAATCGTATTCTTCTTGGACAATCAACAACAAACAATAATATCGACGAAGACATGAGTCCACTAGAAGCTCGTACTCAAGCTCGCAAAAAAGCGATTGGAAATATAAAATTAATTGGTGAATTAGGTAAACTTGATCTCGTGTCCGAAGCAATATTACATAAATGTTTAAAAACTTTACTTAAACGTGGCACCAATGAAAATCTATCTGAACGTTGTGAAGATCTAGAATGTTTAAAAAAAATCATACAAACCGTGGGACGAAAACTCGATCAAGGTCAAGGAAAAAATCTTATGGATCAATATTTAGATCGTATCAAAAAAATCCAAACACAAAATGATTTACCGTTACGCGTTAAATTTATTTTACAAGATATTATCGACTTGCGTGCAAATCATTGGGTACCACGTTTAGCGTTCATGGACAAAGAAACAAAACTAACCGATGACGATGGAAATCAACAAACACAAATTACATATAAATATCAGCCATCGCATACAATGATTCCTTCATTGACGAATCCATTTGCTTATCAATTTCAAAATTCATCGACACCAACTAGCCTTTTTCAACGAGCACCATTTCATCCTTCGATTCTACAACGTCCAAGACCTACACAAGTCACTTCGGATAGATATCAATTCGAACGACTGAATCCTTTGTCAACAGGTATAGAAAAATTCTACGCGATTGCTCAAATTATTTTTGCAGTCAGCTCTTTTCTCGAGCAATCACTCAAAGAAAACTTTACTGTTTTAGTCATTTCCGGCTCGGAAATACAAGCTTTTTGATTAGACAAAAAAAAAATAGTGCCTAAGGCATTCTTTCGTTGAACTAAATCAATTGAAAGAAAAGCTGCATTTACCCTGGGAATATGACACAAAGCTCTTGAAATTGGTTTATTTTGGGAAGAAAAAATGACGTAGAAATCTCATTTTCTCGAGCATTACTCGTTCGGCGTACTCAAAAAGAAACGTTTATTTTAGGATGCTGAACTAGAATTTGACATTGTCTTATTTTTCTTTCCTTCGGGGGAATAAATTTATTCATTACAGAAAATTTCTCTGATCAGTATTTATAGATTTTGACAGAATTTTGCATCGTGTTCAATTGAAAATTATAATTTAGTTGTTTCCTGCACCCTTTGTTCCACTAGATACGGTTTTAGATACCATTCAAAAGAAAATATTTGATGAGCATAAGAGTATTAACTTGAAGGGTATTCAACACCTGCGCAGTGTGTTATTTACAAGTAAATGAAAAAGAAAAGTTCACTTCGAAAATGATTCAATCTTCTAGCTTAGTGACCGACCAGTACAAAGCACGATCGAATTTCTATGACTACTATTCATTCCAAATGAGATACTCAAAGTCACCTTGTGTTTTCTTAGGAAATGACAGATGATATTTGCTCTACGTAGTATTATAACGATTCGGTAACATATGTTCAGTTCAGAGTAATCGATAGCTTTGTTGTTTTTTTTCTATAGAGAAAGATCGTTTGTCTTAAGAACAGAACAATCAATTCTATGATTTTTAATCAAGTAATCTATTTTTTGTTTATAGACACATCGCATTTAAGAAGATCTATGCATCCTTTAGTATTATTTTATGTTCTAATTGTAAATCTCTGTCTAGATTATGCAACCTTATTGCCTAGTCTCCGAAATCGCTAATTGTTTGAATCGCGTAATATTGAAAATTAAACCTCATCGATGTCGTATATGATACTACTTGCGAAAAAATCCGAAACCTTCTTACCATCGATCCTTAGATTAAAAACTTTCACGTGTTCAATTCTGCCTTCAGGATAATTATCTTCTGAGGTCGAGCTTGAAAAACATTGAATACATAGAAAATCAACTACTGCTTTTGTAAAAATTATTTCTTTGTACACACTCGTATTGATTCAAATGAATTTCATCTATACCATTCAAGTATCAACAGAAGTAACCGATTTAAATAAGTGTGACAAAACAAAAAGATAAAATTTACGATTCGAAATTTATGTTTATCGTACAGACTGTAAAAGAAAAGGTCTTCAAGGCATTATTTAGTTACCTTGAATTTGCTACAATACGATTGGTCGTTTCAAGACCAACCGGAGAGTTGATTTTCACATTCAAAAATTGCATAGTTATAGACCTGAACGACTGTAGCCTATCGTAAAAGTTTCAAGTCTTTTGTATGTTCATAGCTGAGGATAAGAAAATTGATTCTGTAGACGGATGCAACCGATGTCGAAGAGAAATTTTTACCATAGACAATTTTTCGGATTCGAACATCAAAAAAGACTTGTGACTTTCACAATGAAATATTCTCGTTTAGACCTGTCGGTATGCAAAATTTCAATGTGAAAAATCAATTTTGCTGGTGTTCCTGAGAGGAATCCCGATATTATTATGAAACTGAAGTAACTATCTCTCAGCGTCAACAAGCCCATCTTTTGCAGTATTCATAGCTGATTAAGGTCTCAATGATACTCATATCTTCGACACCCAAGAAATCAATCAGTTGATGATTTTGTCTTTTAGAATTTTTCATCAATATTAAAATAGAAGACTTCTAATATTGTCTTTCTTTTGCAGAAACTGAGCAACCAAATTCTTCGAAACCACGTCAAACATATCGCGGAACCAACTCTCCCAAGTCTCGACTTCATCAACACGATAATTTAACTAATCCTTTCGATAATTCATCTAAAGATAATGATTCAGCCCATAAACTCCCGAACGGAAATGCAAATCGTACGTCAAATTCTCCAACATATTCAAATGGTTTATCGTCAACTACATCGACCAATGGGTCCAACAATCGTCCGAATTCATCATCGTCGTCATCGTTTAGTCTTCGCCCTAAGAAACCATCCAATCTGCGCGCACCAATGACCGATCGTGAAGAAGTCGAATCGCCTATTATACCAAAATCATTCAATGATTCAAATAAAAAGCCAACATCAGAAATTCTCACCAATCATCCGTTAACAAAAAATATGAATAATTTATCGTCATTAATCAAATCAAAAGATTCGCATCATCATCATCATCATCATCATCCAACAACAAATAAAACTTCAACACAAACAGCAGCCACAATGACACGCGATGATTTATTATTAAAATATAGTTCGTTTCTTCAAATGACAGTTGACGATTTTGAACTTATACATAATGAATTACGTGCATTAAAACTGTCGAAAAATCAAACAATAGAATTTATTCAATATCTATTCGACCAATCATTACATGAACATAATAAAAATATTTTATTTATTGCACGATTATTAATTTATTTATACAAAAATACATTTATTACAAATAATCATTGTATAAATGTTCTTATGAATATTCTTGCAAAAATTCATGACTACGAAAAAGAATTAGCCTTATTTAAATCAGAATTAGCAACGATCATTGCAAATATTATTTGGGCTGGTCTAATCAATGATCAAGACGGTATGTTCAATTGAAAGCTGAACAAGCTAAAATACTTTTTTCGGAAAAAATTTCAATTTTAGATTCCTCATGTAAAAACAACGGTACGAATGCTTCAAAAAAGACGATCTTACCATCTTCAGTGTTACTATCATTCAATGATGTGTGTGATCTGCTTAAAGATGGTCAACATCATCCACTCTTTCTTCTTGTACTCCAACAATTACAACAACTTTTTCATAATGATGAAAATTATATGTAAGTAGCAGATAATCGGATAGAGACGTTCTTGCAGCTATTTTAGAGATTTCGCCTACAGAAGAAAACATGTTCGAATTCTCAGCATAGAATTTTTTTTCAATACTCATTGACTTACAGGTAAAGAAATATCCATAAAAGCTAAATTTTTTTCTACCAACAGGAAAAATATTTTAAATGCATAACCACCGATCTCGTGGACATGTTAATTTGACTAGGGGGTAATAAGAATTCTTTATGGAAGACTGCCCCCTCCCCTCTGGTTACGCCCTTAATCTCCAGTAGATTCTTCATGTCAAGAATCGCGAACTTAATTTTCCTCGATTTATTAATAAACAAAAACAAATCTTATTTTACCCAATAGGTGCAATCTACTCGAACGCTCTCGCATAAACATGCGTGAGATGGTACCTGAGAGTGAACGTCAAGATACATTACTCCTACAAGTTCTTGAAGATCGTGGTTTAGCATATTTGTGTTCACATTTAAAATTACGTGTTCAAACGTTAAATAAACTTTCATCGTCGCCACTTGATTCGAATGAATTTTTATCATTCGTCGAACAGCAAACACAGCTTTACGATAGAAATAGTCAATCATTTATTCAAACTTTAGTGACTTGTATTTATGAAGCTGCGATATCGCCAACATTAATATCATCGAAAACTGATAAAACAACGTTAAATCAAGAAAAAATCTTTATTGAAGCTCATCGTCAATGTTTACAAACCTATGTCAAAACAATTGAACAACAAGTTTGGGCTTTATATGCGCTGCAATTAATTGGACATAGAAATAATTTCCCCAAGGAGTTACTATTACGTATGTTTGTGTACTCGTATGATTTAGATATAATCGAGGAAGACGCCTACTATAAGTGGAAAGAAGATATTAATGATGATATACCTGGCAAAGGTAAAGCACTATTTCAAGTTAGTAAATGGTTGCAATGGCTTGAACATGCAAGCGAAGAATCAGATGGTGACGATAATAATGATAATCTGAAATCTCAAGAGACAATATTGAATGATAAAGAAGTAAGAAGTAATTTTGTTGTTTGAATTCTCCTAAGCTTTTTGTTGTGTTTTAGAATGGTCACGATGAAAAAACCGCGGAACAAGAACAAAATGCATGAGAAATTTTCGTTCTTTTTTTTTGTGTGCTTTTAACACAACATATATCAACGCTCAAATATGTCTTTTCTCTTCTTTTTTTTGTTTCGTTTCATTATTAAATCCATCCGTACGCCTACTGTATTGTACAAACTATAATAAAAAAACATACACTGATCGTCTATATATATACATATATATGTATTTACAGTCATAATAAAAACTTTTTTTTCTTTTTTGTTTGCTTGTTTGACAATAAATGGGAGACATCTACCTTTACATTCTGCATGTCGATGGAATAAAATCCAAGGATATTTGCCCTGTTTTCTTTTCTCGATACTCTTCTGTTTCCGATTATAAGTCAATAAACTATTTAACATATTATGTTATGTCGTCTAATGTTCGATTACTAACGCTGCATGAGCATCAACATTTTCAAAACGCTGTAATCGATCTTCTCAATGACGAATGGCCACAGTCAAAAACTATTCGTATGCGTCGCTTAGAACGCTCATGTAACGAATTGCCTCTATCATATATTCTTGTTAACAATGATGATCAGCTTATTGGTTATTGTTACATCGATCGACTTCTCGATGATGAACAAAGTGTTATTATAGAATCTGTTTGTGTACAACGAATGTCAAGAGGAACTGGTTAGCTCATAAAAGCAAGGCATTTTCTATTACAAAAGTTTGTCTATATTTATTCGATAGGCTATGGAAAAATATTAATGAAACTTGTAGAAGATGAACTTCATCAAAAAGAACCTAAGATAAAATGTATTTATTTAACGACAACTGATAAACGTCATTTTTATGAAAAATGTGGTTATGAAGAAACGACACCACGTGTCCGATTAAATATTTCCAGTAAACTATTCAATGGTAATGATGAAGTATTTAAAAATTTACTAGCCAGTCAAAAACAAACAGCCCCTGATAGTCATGTTATTCTACAGAAAGGCTCAAGCGTTCAGCGAATTGCAACTGTTTGGATGAAAAAAAGAATTTAAAATAAATAATTTAATTTCATACTTTTATTAATGGATATCTGCATGTGAAAAGTCTAAAGAAACAACAGCAGCAGGGTAAACGAAATCCAATTGTATTCTTAGAGTCGGAGAAGAGCACATGATAGGGTTCGATGATAATGTTAATTGTGTTTTCAAGGAAAAAAATTATCACTGACCAGTTATCAAAAATCATTTAACGTGAAAATAAAAAATCTCTAAAAATTCTTGCACGACGATCACAATTATCTTCTAGTCCCGTTATTAAAGAAAGAGTTCTTCAGTAATCATCTCTCCTGTCGATCAGGCTCATATGTAAAATAAAAAGTGCATAATCGTCACCATCTAAAAGGTAGATATCATTATGCTCTGAGTGCAATTTTATGTTCGACTTTCAACAGAATCCTTATCATTGCCTTCTACTTTGCTATATTTTGTTTTTGTGTTGATGACCTAATTTTCAAACAACGTAAATCAACCAGATGGTTTTTTTTTCTTTTATTCGATTATTTTAATTACCATTAGCTAATTTTTTACCGTCACTAACACGTTTCGCATTGAAAATACATGTTTTCATTCGAGTTATGTCTCGCTTTGATTGCGACAATTGTTTACCATCGTTAAAATCAGCGAGGCGTATGATTTTCGACCAATCACATGATTCTTTAGCACTTGTTTCTAGTGCTTCTTTATGTAGACGATTTTCTTCAATTTTCGTAGTTTGTCGCTTTTGTTCCATTTGTTTGTAACGTTCGCTATACCAAAGATCTAACTGTTGTCGAGCTTGTTGGCGTAATTCTTCAATTTTTTGAATTTCTTCCGCATCTTTAGCCGCAATTTCTTGTTCATGTTTTCTATTAAAAATTTGCACAGGAGATAAATCTTCATTGGAGAACATATTGTATGAAGGTTGCTCTGCTAAAAGCAAGAATTAAAAAATAGACAGTTGTTTTCATACTATAAAAACCTGGCTTTTGACTTGTTGTTTCATTAGTAAAAATTTCTTCAACCTGGGGTGATATTGGATTCAATGATGGTTGATTTACTAATGATGAAGATGCATCTAGTACATCATCGGATGGGAAAGATGCCGTATTATTAAAATTCTAAATTAAAACAATAAAGAAATAATGTGAAAATACGTTTTTTCCCATACATTTTCAATCGAGCGTGAAGGATCTTCATTTTGATTATTTTGTATGTCATCAGTATTTGTTAATTGGAATAAATCATTTTCTTGTGCAGTAGAAGGTTTCGATGTAAACATGTCAAAGTCGTCCATTTATCGTTAAGATGCGTGCTTGTATGTTTCTTATCGCGAACGAATATATTCTAATTTGTAACGTAGATGCTTTTTCGTCGCTCCTTTTTATATCCTTGCACTCGAATCATTACGCTCAGTAATAGTTTTTACACACAATCGAAAAGACAAGATATGAGTAAAACTATCTTTGTTTTCTTTATGAGAAATGAAGATGACGTCATAGATTTGGTTTTGAATATATGAAGCGTTTGCGTACGATTGAGGTTTCCAAAAATGCTTCTTGTGTGAAGTAGGAGTTTTGTTGAAACAAATTAAGAATCCGACGAATAATTTGTTTAATATAAGAATATTTGATAGAAAAACAATATTTGCCTAATGTTATTCGCTTTCGCCTGAGTGACTGTGTAAACTTTTTTTTTTCATGAAGCGACATCGTCAATAGGTGAATTCAGTTGTCACATGGTCCAACATTAAAGCGAGATATGCGACAAAAATAATTTTTTTTTCGCTCGCATTATTTTTAACAAATATTGACCCTTTTAGATTGTATATAAAAAACAAAAATTCTTTATTTTATTTCTCAATGGCTATTTACAATTCATTTGCAAATTATAATCAAGTAAATAGAAATAATTCTGAAATTAATCTCTCTGATTTTATTTAGAATGAGCCCAATCAAACGCTTATTAGTTCTTCAATGCTGAATGATATAGACAAGAGCGCAATTAATGCTTGTATAGCTGCTCTGAAACCTTCTCAACAAACAAATAAATTCTCGAACAAAAATCAACCAACGGTATCGAATCCTTCGGATGATCAGGATTATATATTCCTGGAACAGGATTCACATGAGAAAATTGAGCAGATTTTACATTACTATCGGCAGGAGCTAAAACAAGAATCGCAATCTCAGGTAGATTGTACTCGGAAATTAATCATACGTCTGGTTGATTTTATTCGACCATGTTATTCTTTAAATGAGCGAAAGTTGAGAGGTTTAAATGAATTGTTTGATGAAATATCGAGTTTACATGCTAAGAAATCTATGGAACAAAAAGATAAAAACCAAGAACTACAAAATGAAATTTCACGCTTAGAAAAATTCATAATCACATCGACAAATCCGTATAACGCCAAGGCAAATGTTTATGCAACGGGTGAGATCATTGATGAAAGAATAATTATTTAATTGAAGACAAAGTTTAGATTTGACATTTGATTACGACGAATGGATGAAGCTAGAAGAAGAAACAAGAAAACTTCGAGATTTAGTTGAACGTCAGACTGATAAAATCGACGAACTTATCAGACTTTTATCATATTCAGGTGAATATCGAGGTTTTTAGAGAACTAATTATATCTTCAATCTGTTTGCGTGAATGAATAGCTGTGTTGACCTTGATTTTTTTAATTTCTCCAATTTACCTTCGTAGTACATAAGAACGAAGTAATCACCCTCAATTTGTGTTCCTAGCTCCCGCTTCTATACGACACATAACATATGTGGAAAAAAATTAAGTTATACTATCGTGAAAAAGTAGAGTAGGATATCGATGCCAGCATTTGACACAACGGGGAGAAATCTCTCTGGAAGAATCTCTAACATACCTACTAAAACGTCCAAAACAACTTCAGGATTCTCTACAACCATCAGTAGGACAACTGACAAAAAAATCTATAGTGCGCATTTAACTCACCGCTATCGACTAAAGGAACACACTGCGGTAGGTCTTCCAACAAACACTATTGCCATTAGGTTCACTGTACATCGTTACACTTCTACAATTTAAAATAAAACTCGATAGTCATACCGCTGTGAAGTATCAAGTCCATCTTGTATATGAAACATCTAAATCTATTCCTTGTTCTTCTAGGCACACTTACACACCAGACTTCCCAGTTAAGAAGCATCATTGGTGCTACTTTCGAAACTGAACGTGGCCAACAACCGCCCAGTAGCTCTAGCGCTACTGTTGGAAAACCATTTCCATCGAGAGCACCGATCTATCCGCAATTAGATTCAGGTACGAATTTATTACAAACCACAAACAACAGATTTAATTTACGCGGTAGATTCATCTTTTAATTGATTGACCGATATCCTAGCATAATCCCTTATAGATCCAGTAAATAATGAAGCGCAAAATGGAGGGCGACCTACAGTTACTACTAATTATTTGTCACCACTCTCGCGCAAAATCTCATGTACTAACGACAGAAAATGTCCTATATGCAATTATCAATTTCATAAAACAGCTAATGAATTCGAAATCATTACTCATGTCGACAGATGTTTTATTGACGCGGGTATGGACGATCTTGCTCCTTGCTCTGAACCAGAACAATATGAATGTCCAAAATGTAATCAACAATTTCCATCCGATCGTGAAAAAGAATATCGCGAACATTTATCAGATTGCTATGCATAGTGCGCGCGGCGGTATTTTTCAAAAACTAACGAAATAAATTTTCCTTCGAACTTTCGACGTGCTCACACTATGGCTTATATGTATCTGCATAAATGAATAAATAGCTTAGCAATCTTACGGAGAATGGTTTTTCCTTATATTGACTTTTCTACTTTTCATTTTTGCGAAAACAAAAACATTTTCTTTTACTCTTCAATCAATAGTGAGTCTAACATGACCAAAACTGTTGTATTTTCTTTCTCTGACTTTCATTTTTTTTTCAATCCGAAAAATAGCTTCTCTTCCATTCCCAATGCGCCAGCTATGTTACGACTCAACACTTTGTTTTTCGTGATAAATAAATCTAGAAATAGTAAATTAGATTTTTTTATACTATAACTATTTTATCTGATAGGCACGAACAGCAATCAATCTGTGTGTTCAGTCAAACCGAATGGCTTTCTTCAATCGATCCGTATCTGTCCAATCTGCCAAGCTCTCTTTAGTAAACTATTAGTGAGCGAACAACAGTTTCAAGAACATATCGACGCTCATAGGCATTGCTGATGAAAGATAATGTATTATCTGTGATTGCATATTTTTATTTTTGTTTAAAACTGTCCATTTTATTTTCATATGATCAAATTATTTAGGCGCGAAATTGACAATGAATGTGTCAAATATAGAATGTTCGTCTGTATCTTATGAACATGATTCTCTTGTGTTAATTATGGGATTTTATGGGTTATTGATCGTTGAATCAATTTATTTATGTGCTAAACAAATATGGGACTTGAAAAAATGTTGAGGCCTAATTCGTTGCATCACATTATTAAAACAGAATTTGTGTATATTTATTGAATAGCTAATAAATACAAAAAATTTTCACCATTTCATTCATGTGATTGTGAAAACGGACAGTCTCCGGTTCGATAATTTATCACTGCAACCTATTTTATTCACTTACCTTCATGTCAAACGATTATGAATTGTACAATACCGATGTCTTATACAAAACGCTGCTTGTGTTTTCGAATTTAACTATTGCGTCACTATTCTAAACATAGAACAATGTTTTTTTCCCCACTAAATATTCATAATTTCGCTGTTCTTATCTTACTGCAAAGAAGACTTGAGCTTCATTTTGAAATGATAACCATAAATATCAACACCTGACGAAAATATTTTCTTTGTCTGCATTCTCCCGAGCAAGTTTCCATATAGACAAAAAACTTTTATTTCCTTGACTATGTATAATTCATCTGCTAATTACAATCAAGTAAGATGAACCCAATGCAACTATTTTTTATTCCATTTGTGTCATTTAGTGTGACAGCGACATAACTCTCATAAGTTCGCCAAGTTTCTGTGATCTTGATGAGACATCAATCATTGCTTCTATGCCTGTTCGCGTAGTTTCACAACAAGTAAAAACATCATCCGAAATTACACAATCGATAGCATCAGATGTTTCCTTCGATGGAACTAAGCAGATGAAATCGATGGATAATCATGACTATACATTTCTTGAACATGAGATGATTGAACAGATTTTATATTATTATCAGCAAGAGCTTAGACAAGAATCGAACACGCAATTAGATTGTACTCGGAAATTAGTGATACGTCTTGTTGATTTTATTCGGCCGTGTTATGCTTCAAATCAACGAAAAATGAAAGATTTAGATGAACTATTTAGTACCATATCGAATATGCACGACAAGAAATGTTTCCAACAAAAAGAAAAAACTCTCAAGTTAGAAAATGAAATTTCACGCTTAGAAAATTTCATAATCACCTCTGCAAATCCATATAGTGCCATAGCAAGTTTGCATGAAACGAGTAAGATCATTGATGAAAGAATAATTGTTGAATTGAAGACAAAATTTTAATTTAACAGTTGACAATGAAGAATGGACGAAGCTAGAAGAAGAAACAAGAAAGCTCCAGACTTTAGTTGAATACCAACGAAATCAAATCAATGAACTTATCAAACTTATGCCGAAACAAGGTTAACATTTCACAATAAAACGAAGGCTAAACATCAGTGTCGAAATTTGAAATCAAGCAACTTTTCGTTTTGTACCATTGCTGGATAGAGTTCAATACAAAAATGTGCTTGAAACGTAAAATGAGAATGTATCCTAGGACGCCTGTACTTCGATTTGTTGAAAAATCTCAAGATTCTGCAAGAATACCTTTGACATAGTCCGGGAGTCCAAGCGTCTCGTTACCCTCTATCCAGCATATATCAAAATCTCTTAAGTTCTCCTCTATACGCCATTCATATTTTTGATTCTATCCGAATGTGGCTAGCTTATGTTTCTAACAGAACTAAATTCTAAACAGTCACTGCACTGTAGTAAACATTATTTTTTGATATTGTCGAAAGTTTGAAATCTTCTGAAATTTATTTTAGAATTATTCGAAAATAAAACGCAACCAACGAGCACCTGTTTAATAATCTCTCCGTTGCCTCGAAAAACACCGCATAATGTTAGAAAAAAATGTTGTCTCTGCAATTATGAATATCCATTAGTACACACTGAAGTTGAAATTCAAAATCATCTCGAAACTTGTTTGTATAAAATCACTTCTGATACTCAAGATGACTCCGTCGCATCCGTAAACATCGATTGTCCATTTTGCGATAAAAAACTGCTCAACAACGGTGATTCCGCTGACCTTCATCATATGACAATGTGTTGTAGTCAATCAAATGTCGTATTTTAGATTCGAACAACAATAAAGTTTCGTCGTTTCTTTTTTCTATTTATAAAACGAATGCGTATAATTGTTCTTATTGATAAATACGAATATATGATTTCTTTTTTACTGTATGAATCTTTTCGATTTTGATCGCATCGAATTTTTAATATAAAATTCTTCTCGTGGGCTTCAATTTTTATTAGTATGTTTCTTCAAGCAAACAAATAACTGTGCTGCAATGGGTTTTTTTTTCCTATCTATTCATTTGTATAAAATGAGTCCATTTATTATTGTAGGGTAAATGCAAGAAGATTTTAATCACACAAATTGTCATCAACTGATTTTTACAAAATATTATCAATGTTGTGTTTATAGCTATTCAATTTTTTTGTTAGAAGCACAATAACAACGTTCAAAGCATTTTCTAATTTTTTTTTTTGGTCATTATACGGCCAGATGAAGAAAAAATCATGTATGTAATCTTATATTCATGAACACATCTAGATCATATATTATTGTTCGTAGGATGAAAATTACCCGGAAATATTTTCCCCTCGGAATGACTTTTGTTTACAGTTAAAAAAAATTTTTTTTAACTAATAAACAAAATGCTTGAATAAAATAAAGTAATTATAAACTTTTTTCTATATTTATTTTAAAAATTAACACCGTCTTTCATCAGCTGTTTTTAGCTCAGAAATTTTCTTTCGGCCGGCTGGATTTTTCTTTTAAAGAAAAGCAACTGCAAAGTGACATGAATAAAAGCATACTTGTCTTTGCATCTATGTAATTTGATTATTTTCTATATAGCTGAAATTGAAAAATTCATTTATGAATACTCTAAGATGAAGCATTCAATAAAAATGTGCAATGAGATTTACGTGAACAAATAAAAGCATAGAGAAAAGGCTCGTTTTTCTTGTGTATTTTTCTTTTTTTTTTTTTTTGAAATTCAATAATGGCATTTATTTTGTATTGCCTCACATTCATCGATCCATTAGATTCAAATCACTCAACGATACCGAAGCAACGAAGACAATGGTACATGCTAAAAAAATTCATCAAGGTAAAAACATTTGACAAGTGTAACCATTTGTTTTTTTTTACATATTGTATGACGATCTTGTAAGAAAAAGACAATTGACACCAAACAATCAAATTTTGATTTGTTTTACATATACATATAAACACTAATATATTACAACATAAAATAACAATCGAATCAAGTGTCTTCTTCTTCTTGTTCTTCTTCTTCTTCAAATACGCATACATGAACTATGGCACTACGATTCGGTATGTATTTATGTAGAGTAAAAAATGGAAATTTCAATGCAACGAGTCATATCCTATCTATTGGTTTTCCATGTTGAGCATTTATCTCAGGCAAAATCTCGTTGTTTATTGATTGCATTAAATTATGCTTGTATGAAGATGTCTATAATTATGTGAACATGTAAATAACAAATTTACAAGGAATAATAGTCAATGAATGACAGTCATGTTTTGAGAGAACACCTGTATGTCTCTGCGAATGAGAGTCGTTTTGATTATTTCAATAAAACAAAAAAAGAATAAAGAATAGAAGGATAGGCATAAGGCGAACAGAAGAATAAATTTATGAATAGAGCAACACGGTTTGTTGTTGTTCTTTGCTGGTTGTCGTTGCGTACTGCTATTATTTAATAATGAAAAGAGGGCAAACGACAGTGGAATTGATACAATATTTTTCAATGAGTACTGTTTTAAAATTTTTCGTTTGGTTTTATTGTTTGTTTTTGTTCTTCTTGTGCGTTTCTTCTCCTTCTGTTTTCTTTTTCACTTTTAGCGCTAGTATACATTCCTCTTGAAAACCTGTTACATGCTCATCATTTCTTATTAGTGGCTAATTGAATTTGATTTCTATTAACTGATACTAAAA
Source organism: Rotaria socialis (assembly GCA_905331475.1). Lineage (NCBI taxonomy): Eukaryota > Metazoa > Rotifera > Eurotatoria > Philodinida > Philodinidae > Rotaria > Rotaria socialis. The sequence continues at coordinate 18,910 of CAJNYU010000554.1, read as the reverse complement.
ACTAGTTATGCGGAAATGCTGTAAGTATTAATCAAAACCTTGCAAATTATCTGCTTACACAAATTTTCACTTCTTATTGTGACACAGCTGATTAATTGTGTCTTTCTAAAAACAACAAAAAAATTCGAAGGCTTCTTATTTGAAAAACAGGGATAGATGGGATATATTGTTTTGTTGCTGCCTACCGTCTGCTGACATCATTAGTAAAAAAATGCGTTTGTCTATTTTTCGTTCTTTTCTTTCTATCTTGTCTAGTAAATTAACTCAACCCCATCTTTCCATTAACAATATGTTTCCACCGATCAATGCTCATTCGAGGCCTCCGTCAGAAGATTTGCATGGTGTTAGCAGCGGTGGAGTAGCAGACATTCATTCGGCTTCAAAACATCAACAAATTCGACGACAGCAGCTGACAGTGGATCAGCAACGGCGCAGTCCATTGCGAAGTAAATCATCGCTGTCAACAACAGCATCAACGAAAACTAGATATGTAAAGGCACCGACTGCTGTTGCTGTTCCAATGCCTTCACCTCTTGCTCGGCCATTAAAAATTCTACGAGCCGGAACCCCATCAACAGTTGAACCAATTAAAAGTGAGCTAGATATTTAAAAACGTAAAAAAAGCCTCTACAACAACAATATCAACAACAGCAACAGCAGTTCTTCCTTAACAAATCTATTGACGGTTTTTCTTCTTTTTCTATTTAAAACTACTAACCACAGCATGTTATCGGCTAATACTATACAACAAAACAATGATATATTTTAGAAAAGAAAAAAATCTTATCAACAAAAAGAACTCATTTTTGATTTTTTTTTTCATTCTAGTCATTTATCGATCGAGTGATTATTCTTGGAATGATCATTTGAATAATGGAAATGTTTCTAATCAAGCATTACGCACTGCTAGTCCAATGAAATCGAAATTCTCCGCATCGGCTCGTCAATTAGCTAATGGAATTTTACATGAAACCACAAGCAATTCAATTGCTCATCCTTCAGCATCATCATCATCACCCAATGGCCATTACCAACAGCAACAACAACAAGTAAAAGAGGATACAAACAATGGCGATTTACATTTATCATCAGCAGCCAAATCTCTTCGTACATCAAGACTTCAACGTACGAATAGCCATTTAGATAAAACTCCAGGATTGAATGCATTTGGTTTACCTGCCCGAAGTGAAAGTTATCGTTCATCGCGTCTTGATTATGGTGTACGCTCACGTAATACATCATCAAAACAACGAACTTATGTTAATTCGAAAACGTCATTTCATGAAATCAATGCAGGAGATCTTCCTATCAATGGTACACAAGATGAAAATGCATTTTATCATCAACAACCATTGAATATCTTGAGTAGTACACAACGTCTAAATGGCTCAACATTTGATTTAACAGCTAGTCGTAAAGTACTTTCGCCAAATAAATCAAATACATTTAATTATCCAGCTAATGGAACAGGTGGTCATCATCCTTATTATAACTCAACACAAGAACTTCATCGAAGTGAAACAACCAATGAAAAAAATAATGCTACACGATTTCCTGCGCGTAATACGCTATCAAAAGAACCACTTATAACATCACAAAAGTTTCGACAGACATCAAGTATACAAACAACGACAACACCAGCCGGAGGAGCCATAACAGCAACAACAACGAGCATTCCAGCTGTAATACAAACAGGTGAAAGACATCCATCGGCTCAAACATTTAAATCTCGCGATCCCAATATATCATATGCCTATACAGATGTTAAAAAGTATATTGACGAAAATGATTTAATGTCATCAGAAAAAGAACAAATTATACGCAACTGGATTGTCGATGTTGAGAAACATCGACATCAACAACAGAAAATTGATTGAACATGGTTTATTTATTTATTTATTGATCTTTTTCTTTTCTTTTTTTATAAATCCAGTTTTGTTGTAGCCCATGGAGTCTTTCTTGTGACGTTATTATTTTTTAATTACATGCGTATATATAAATACAATAAAAGAAATCATTTGTATAAATTTTGTTGTTCGATTGACTTCAAGATTGGATTTAATTCTTACGGGTCGATCGATCGATCGTTCGAACGAGCGAACATGGAAAGAGCTAAGACACGTCAAATAGTCGTGTCTATGCTCATTGCCGACTCGTTGAATTGCAATTAATTTAGCATAGCTATCATTCTCGTTCGTGAGTTTGTATATTTTATGTACATAGATACAAATGTGGACACTGGCATCTTCTCTTTTTTCTCTGTTTCGTGTTGCTTTTCGATCCTCATGTCAATATTAACTGTCTTATGCGTCGCGCCTCACATCGTTTGCTGTCGCGCAATCGCAAGAATCATTCGACAACAGTAAGAATGATGATTAGACTCAGTATATTTCTTGTGTTTACGGTTCTTCGTATTCAAGCTGCTGCTGTCGTCGATCCTGTTGTAACTAATGTTGATCCTAAACATGAATTGCTTACAGAAATAACTGGCAGGTATGTAGCATGATTATGTTTTCCTGCGCTATTTATATCGTAATGAGATATTCAATGAAAAACAAAAAGTCGAACGTTACGAAATAGTCAATCTGATTACATATGCATTCGAAAAGGTTCAATAGAATTTTCTATTCGTGTAGGAGGTTGAAAATTTTCGAATGAGAAACTCTCCGGTGACGTATAATTTGAATTCTATAAATTCCTTGAGGTCACACCATTGCGTAATTAATCTATTTGTTCTGAGTAGCGTTATTATTTTGTATTTTGTAACAAGAAATCGATTGTTCGTCTCTTGTTCATTATGCGATAGTGGCTAGTTCAATCTAACTGCCTGCCTTCTGCTTAAAATATTTAGCGACATGTAAGTTCATCTTCGTTGTTTAGATATCGGGTAGCAGCGCGACATTTGCGTGAAACTCAATCGACATTACCGTTTGAATTACAATTTCCCGTTCATGACATTCTCAAAGTCGATGGTGCAACCAATGAGCTCGTCATTCGAGCAACGATTCGTCTAGATTATCAATTCGAATTTCTTCATTGGGATTCGAATGATACGCGTAGTCGCTATCGCGATATCGAAGAAATTATTCTATCTAAAACAACACTACAGTCACTTTGGCTACCAGATGTACGATTTACCGACGAAGATTCAATTTCGTTTACGATTGAACGTGAATCGGCGAAAATCAATCGTGATGGTTTTGTCACATGGACACGCCGAGGCTTGTTCACCATTGCCTCTTCTATCGATTTAACTTACTATCCATTTGATCGTCAATATTTTCATTTCAACATGCAAAACAGCCAAAAATCTGTTAAATTAAATTATCAAAAAAATATTCATAGCTCATCGACAACATCGAATATTCATTTGGCACGTTCGGCAAGCGTATGGACAGCATTGTTCGGTAGTACAGAAGCGAATACAAATCTGACAACAATACCATTGAGCGTTCAATTGAATGATCAGCCGATAAAACCGAGTTCGTCTCGTGGCTGGTTTGTACGAACGATTAATATTGAACCGAAAATAAATTCAAACGAAAATGGAAGTTTTGAAAATTTAACAATTCATTTTTCCATTCAACGCCGTCGAGAATCTCACATTTACACGATGATTTTGCCGACATTGTTTTTTTCATTTTTCATTTTCATCTTCTATTTTGCTCCTGTCGAAGCTCATCAACGATTAATCATTGGCCTATTAAATACATTTGCAACGTTGATGTTTCTTATCTATGTCGATAGAAGCCTTTCCGCCGAACAACTATCGCATAGTCCATTAATAATACAATATTTAACAATATTATTTATGATTGAAGCATTATCATTGTTTTTCGATCATATTATTCATTCAATATTTTACGGTGGAATCAATTTTATATCGAATTGGTTGCGTAGCCGACATAAATATGACACTCAACAGCAGCAGCCGGCACGCTTATCACGTGTTACCATGTTAACACGGGCATTGAATAATCGTTTGAATTCGAATTCTCTAGAAAGTGATGGGCAAATAAGCGGACCAACGGATATATTAATGAAACAATTAATTGATCGCGAAGAATCATTGAAATTCGAAGACAATGAACGTTACCAATGGCGTAAACGAGCCCGACTCAGTGAATGCTTATGTTGTTGGTTTTTCTTTGCTATTGTTATTGCTGCTGCTATATGCGTTTTTCTCATCATACCCACGATGGGGTTAAAAAAATAATGTGTCGAAAGAAAAAATTGAACATTTTAAAAAATAACAAGGTCATTTTTATTTGTATGCTAATTGGAATAAATCTATTGAAAATGGGAGTTTTACCATTATGTATAAAAAAATTTTTTTTCTTCAGTATATAAAAAAAAAAGGTTTTCTCATTTGCAATTTAAGAATATTCAACTGAACTGAACAGTACCGATTAGGGACGTGCTTAGTGTAAATGTTAAACTATTATGGCTCCGATTGATAGGAACTCGGTTTTTCAATAAAATAAAAATTTCTAATTTCGACTTGAAACTTTGGACAAATGAAGACTTCTCTTAGTTTCATAACTTCTGAAAGTTTCTCAACATTTACAGGGGAAAATGTGAATATTTTCAAGCCTTCGCATCTGAGTAATACAATGTTCAAAAGTCACGAAAATTTGTATACAGCCTAATCTAATAGAGACCTTTGTTTTTGCAAAATTCTAGATCCAAATTTGAAATTCTGAATTTGCTGGAAAAAAGCCCTAGACGAACTTTTTTTTCGTGTTCTTCACCTGTGCAGATCTCAAGAATCATGATGAATAACATTACAGACACCGTTTATTTACAGCGCAAATTTTTCTGACCACTATTTTTTTTATTCACACATTCTAACAATGCTATCGTTTCTGTGAAATTAAGTTGTATGTCGAACATGTTGTTTTATATCCTTAACACTATATTAACACAGGCATAATGATCAAAGATGCATTTCAATAGGAAAATTATTTTTAACACACATTTTGATTTACACTTCAATGAGCACTCGAATTTAATTATTTCAACTGCGTATGACTCACGCGTTCTAAAACAATTCGCAGGGCAATCAATTTGTCTCTTGCAATAGGCTCTCTATTTAATTATCAGCTTAGCATCGTAACCACACTGTTCAACATGAGGGTGTGAAGAGTTTCTCTTCATTTAAATAAATCTACGCACCTTCGTTGGGATTACAATGAACTAAAAGGTTAAGGTATCATTAGTAATCTATCTAATTATTTCAAGTCTCTCAAGTAGATAATGTAGGATCATCGTTAACAGGCGGTAAGCAAAATTCTAGTGTACACCTTTGGTCTTTTCTCATATTTTTTTGACAAAATATTTAAACTACTGAGCCGAGTTCCTTGCGGGAAAAGCGTACTTCTACTCCGGTTGAAAAAGTTTTAAAATAAAAATGCTCGATATTTTAAATTAAAAAAAAACAGAGGGCAGTAGAGAGCAGAAATTTGACAAGTGTAAAAAACAAAATTTCTTTTTATTGGTACATGTGTAATGAATGAATAGGTACAGCTATACATATAAAAAACGACGGAAATGAATTTAAATTATATTTTTTCTTAAATTTTGGTTCGTTGACAACTGTTTATTGAATTCGAAAGAGTATTATATAGTTCTCTTTTTCTTTTTTTATTCAAATAAAAACATTCAATGTCAAGTAAATAGGCATCTCACATTGAAAGGAAAGAAAGAGCACTCAATCAAAATGAAATTTTTCTATGCATAACAAGGTTTCTTTGTTTTTCTGTATATCGTGATTACAACGATCGCTGTCTTCAATTTGCAATTTCAGACAGTGAACTTATTTACTATGAAGGTAAATACTTTTTAATATTCGCAAAAACTTCTCTGAAAGAATACAAGAGCAGTTTTATTTTTATCACTGATTAATCGTATTAGATAAGATTATTCTGCGCTGTTTAGCATGAAACATATTACAATAATCCTAGACTAGAACGACGTCACCCGAGTGGCACCGAGAAAAGTATTAAAATTGTCGTCTAGGAACTAGATAGTTTTTATTTTTCGTCGCCATCGTCGTCTACGGTATAAACTATGTTCATCTTCAAAAGAAAATACCGACTCTCATTTAGACTTGTTATTCTCGCCAATGCTACTTAACTTAACCTAATCTTGATGACTATAAAGACAAGATGTTTAAGCAAAAAACAAACAACATTTATTTTGATCTGTCTAAGACAGAATAAATATTATTTGACAGATGGATATTATGTTTGCTTATTGTCTAAATGATCTCTCAAAACAATGTTCATTTCGACATATATGTTTAATAATAATAAAATCTATGGATTATTATTTTCTGAAGGATAAAAAACAAAAATATTTTTCATTTAATTTCATTTCTATTGTAAACAAAGAAATCTATAGCGATACATATTTTTAGAAAAATAATGAATGAAGTTGTAGTTGTTGCTTTTCTCTTCTGATGAAGATGAATGTAGAGAATAATTCAACGAAATTCACCTTCACACTATGAGCATCTAATAGGAATATAAGAATATTTTCTGCTATTGTACGACATCCCTCTCTTTCCTATTCTAGTGTCAACAGTAAGTTGATTAACATTGTTTTGAATGAAGAAGAAGAAGAAAAAAAATTGGAGAGAAACATGTATGTCAACTTGCTCAATAGATAGAGACGAAATACGATGTTGTGGTTTTGTTCTGTGTCGGCCCACAACTAGATAGGAGAAGAGAGAGAGAGAGAGGGGAAAGGAACATACCGGTCAAATTTGTACGAGAACAGAGAGCGAGAGAAAGGCTAATCTGCGTCAAAAGAGACAATGCAAATAAGAGCATAGTGGTTTATGTTCGGTGGTGAGTAAGAGAAAAGAACAACTAATTTTTTCGTCTATGTGCTTTTGTCTCATTTAGAATTATTTTAATGACATTGACTCTCTGACGTTAGATTTTTTGCTTTTTTAGAATATGCCTTCGACAACAAATGAAAATCTATCGAATCCTAAAAGTATAGCTCCGGCTTCATTTAATTTAGTTGGCGAAACAACAACATCATTATCATCGTTACCGTCAACTCTATCCATTTCACCTCGTGATCGTTGCCGTCGATGTCAGCAACTCGTCTATGTTACTGAACGTATTGGCCCAGTTAAAGATTCTCTCTATCATAAATTATGTTTTAAATGTTTAAAATGTGATCGGCAATTAGATTTTAAAACCTATTTTACAAATTCAATTGACCTCAATGACAAAGAAATCTATTGTCAAAGTCATGTACCACGGTCGGGTAAGGGTATTTTTTCAACAGAAAATATTCATATACAAAATGTGATGAACGCACCGAAGCTAAATGTCATGCAGAAATTGGATGATCGACTTAAAGTAAAAAAAAAATTTTTTTTTTCGGGTTCAAAAATATTTTATTTTTCATTAGGGTACTCATCTCGATTCTCAATCAGTTTCAATAGCACACGCTATGAAAGCACAGCAAATGTTTGAGCAGGGCCGAGAAAAAATTTCATCGACTCACAATTTTCCAGCATTACCACCGGTATTTTTAGTAGAATTATCTAACAGTTATGTTTATTTTTCTATTATTCAGGATATTCTACATGCTCGTGAAGAAGTCCGTCGTGCACAAAAATCTTTAGAAGAAAAACAACGCGAAGAAGAAGATAAATTATTTGTGAAATTTCGTGTTGATCGTGAGTTGGAAGAGAAAAAAATTGAACGCGAAGTGATCGACGAATGGGAAAAGAAATTACAAGTACTTACAACTAAATATGAAGATGATTTACGACGAAAAAAAGATAAAAAAATGGAACGAGTTAGTAGAAAACAAATTCGTTTGTTCAAAACTATTCGATTGTTTTACTCGTAGGAATTAACACTTCGTTTTACAAAAGAAAAAGCTGAACTAGAACAAAATATGACTTTAAAACGAGATAAAAAGCGTGAAATTGTTCGAAAACAATTGATGGAAAAAGAACAAGAAACAACACATTCACTCGTTTCGAAATTTAGTAAAGAAATGATTAATTTAATACAAGCCAAAGAACGCGAAGTATTGGTACGTATAGTCAAATTTTCATAAGATGACGTTTCCTCGTTCGATCAAGTCAAGAGGGAAACGCGAGAGTTCCGTACTCGACTGTACTTCAAGAACATTTTGAAATGCGGCACTCTCGTCACCTGGGTTTTTGCACATCTCTAATCGAAATTCTTCGTATTGCACCATCAAACTTTATTTTCTAGTGAGAATAGTTAATTCGTTTTTTTGCTGTCTTGAAAAACTCTGTTCTTTCGGATGCGAAAATATAGCCGCACTACAATTTTAGACTTTCCTAGCGAATTGTGCTGATTACCCTGATGCTTAAAAAAAATTTCCATAAACTTCAGGTCGAAAATGGTGTTGACGATCAATTAGCAGCGTCCTATTCCATGATTCAATTAAGCCAACCTCCTCCACCACAACCACCCTGCCGCCATAAACGTGATTTATACGAAGATCCATCCATATTTGAACAAGTCGATCAACAAGCTATTACTGTTGCCGAAAGCGAACAAACATCTTATACCGAATTAATCGATCAACTAACATATGGTTTATTAACCGATTTAGAGAAGGCTCGGTAAGTTTTTTTGTTGTTCTACTTGACTTCATACGCTTGAACTCTAAAATCTTAGAGCTATTTTTCGATGGATAACTGTCAAAGATTTAAATGCAATTGATTTTCAAAATAATCTTGCTTCTGACACACCGATGGGTTTATTACGAGGCATAAAATATGGTACTGAAACTTATCATACATTATTTATGCGTCTATGCAGGTAAGAACTGTCAAATGAAGAAGGAAATTTCATTGTGTTTGTTTTCTCATTGAATCAGTTTTGCTGGCTTGCATTGTGTTGACGTGAAAGGTCATTCGAAAAGTGTAGGATATGAGCCAGGTATGCGAATTGCTGAAGGTAAATTTACCAACACCTGGAATGCAGTTTTAATCGATGGCGAATGGCGATTTGTTCAATGTAATTGGGGCGCAAGGTCTATTTTTGCTGAATAATCTTTCTTGTTTAATTGCTTCTTGCTGTTTAGACATTTAGTAATGAGTAAAGATAAAAAACAAGTAGACAAAGCACCACCGGCGCCAACTCGAGAAAAAATTAAATATCAGGTTTTTTAATTATTCGAGATTTTGAGACAAACTAGCGCAATTTTTTTCCTTTTTTTTAGTATGATGAACATTATTTTCTTCCTGATCCCGAAGATTTTATTCTTGAATTTTTTCCATTTAAACCCGAATGGCAATTACTTGAATCTCCAATAAATTTAACACAATTCGAACAATTACCATTTGTTCGTTCGCTCTTCTTTCATTATCATTTGTCGTTTGTTAATCAACAAAATGCAGTCATTCAAACGGACAACCGTGGCGCATGCGATATTAAATTGCGTATGCCCGATTCCTTAAAACATCGTTTAGCATTTCACTTTCATTTACGTTTTGCACATGCAACAAATGCAAATGGTCAAACTGACGATTCCATTGACATTCACGGTGTTAAACTTGAACGTTATGTTTTACATACAGTTCAAGATGATTTAGTTTCATTTAATATTCATGTACCACAAGAAGGAGATTATTTTATTGAAATATTCGCATCACTTGTGGTAAGAAGCAATAATAATAATAATAATAATAGCTAATTTAGCATCGAAAATTTTATATTAGAAAAACAGAGACTAGTTGTGTTTCAAAACGAAGAGAATTTCTCGAAGTAATTCTTTTCGTCACATGGCGAACAAAAAACGATATTTGATCTAGTCAATAAACTTCGAATAATTTGCGTGAATAACTATAGAATTTATTCAAGATATCGGTTTACCACCTATTCGAAGAGTGGTGTGACCTTAGAACTCAAATATTCTTATGACTGACCTAGAATAAATCTCACTCGAAATAGTTTTTGTTCATTCGTTACCGAGATCGGACATGAAAGCTGTTTAGCAACTCAAATAGCCAGTTTATAATTTAGCTAAATTCCGAATATAGCCTCGCAAATCTCGGTGAAGACATAAGAAATTGCTTTTTCTTTCGTTCTCATTTCTAGGAACCTGATCCGAACCCGTATGGACAAAGTTTTAAATTGAAATGTGTTTGTAAATATCGAATTGGATGTCCACAGCTAACACAACGAATGGTAACAATTTTTATTTTATTTCCAATCATCGATTTTCTTTGTTTAGCATCCCCTTCCAGCATGTGCATCAGGTGAATGGGGGCCGACGAAAGCTATCCGTCATTTCAGCATTCATCCTCTAACACATTTTCAGTCGATATTTGAAACAAATCATTTGCCAATACTCATTAAATTTCAATGTCCGAAAATACTTAAATTTCACGGAAAACTAAATTCCAATCAACATGCAACCGTTCCCAACAATAATAATACAATGCCTAGTACTGCTGTGCCAAATATTCTAGATAAATATGTTAAATATGAATACAGTGAACAGGATTTGACAATAACATTTATGATAAATTTACCTACCGAAGGTCAATATGGTTTCGATATCTACGCGCGTGATCCAGAATATCAATCGGAAAAACGAACTATGTCACATTGTTGTAAATATATTATTAATTATTCGAAAACATCGATGCCTTCACCAGCGCCTATCATTGAAACAAAAACTAACAATAATAATTTCTATCATGACTACTCATTCGATAATCCGAAGTCGAATGGACAACAACGAATCGGCTCATCAACTAATAGCAAAATTGAACGAAGTCTTTCACCTCGTAAGTAAATCAAAAACCAATCATAATAGTTGCTTTGAGAATTGCTACGCCGCGGAGTCTTTCCGGCAGCATAAAACTACGAAAAATCTATTTCAAAGACATTCCCAATGCGGTTTCGATCCCGGGAGTATCTAAGCAGCTAGTTTGATACTCGTCGATAATATTCATATATGACTCTGTTTCAGGTTCCATATCCTCGAATAGTTCATCTTCGTTACCCATACCGAAAGTAGGAGGTAATACAAGTGTACTTTCTCAACTTGGTATGAGTCCAATCAGTCATTCTGATCCATCCATAACACTTCAATCAACAAATTATATTGAATTACAATTTCAAATCCGTAAAATGGTAGACTTTTCATTTGATCTCATTTATCATCATACATTCAATGATTTATCTACGCGAACACCGTCAACCAATTTAAATCAGCATTTAAGTGCATCAGATTATGTTGCAATAAAATCCACTGGTGGTTGTAATGTTACGTTTGCACTCAATTTACCTAAACCAGGCGTTTATACATTTACGATTTATGCAGCTACACCCAATACACAAAATGGACAGGGTGAACTACCAGCTGTTTTTACTTATTTACTTCGTTATGTTTAGAATGTATTTGTTTTTTTTTTAATATATCAATCATAAAAAAGAAAAGGATTTTATGATTTTTTTGTGGCCTTCTTCAAGTAGCCTGTTTCTTTTTCTTCGATGACGATTGAGCAATATTCGTATAAACAAACTGCCTTTTCACATAAGGTTTCGTTGACATGTGTTTCATTATTTGTTCAATTGATTGATTTAAAATAGTAGGTGTATTGAATGATCATCAATTCTTTTTCAATAGAAGCCAATCTTGCAGAAGGTCATTATATCGATAAAAAAAAGTCGTGTTCATCGGAGTGAGAGAGATATATATAAATACTGAATGTTCATTTGATAATGAATTGAACACTGGAATAAAAGTGATTTCCGCTCCGATAGAATAAAATACTAATTCCGGACGAACATTTTTTTATCAGAAGAAATCAAGATAAAAATAAAAGATTGATTTTGTAGGGTGTAAATATAATTATTGGTATCACGTACAACTTCATTCAATCCTTGACATCGTTGAAATATGAGAAATAAAAGAAACTAAATATAATCCGCATAGGTCAAAGTCAAGTGATTTATTTGAATACGGAAGAGCTTTTAGGCGTGGCCACGATATATACATAAAGACAAATTCAATTACTGCTTAGAGATTATCATATTGTGTCTACGTCATCTTCTATAGCGAGGCATCCTATGACATTAAACATGATGCAATCAAAAGGGTCAAGAGACCGATTAATGTCCAACAGACTTTTATTTGATTAACATAGAAGGAGAAGAAAAAAAAAGAAGTTCGCTGATGATTTTTCTCTTTCCGAAATGATTCATTTAGATTGTCAAAGAATAACAAAAACGTTCGAATCAATAATTAAATACATATAATCAATGTGTAAATTATAGTTTTTGCTGATCTTTCAAATCGGAAGAAGTCAATTTTCAAACTTCCTTTTCTTCTAAATGAGACACACGCAGTTTCTTTTTGCTTTCTTAGTTCAACTCATGGACGCAGCAGGATGTGTCTGCTGTCTGTATTGAATTTTATTTTCTTTCAAGTATTTATTTTCATTTACATCGATCGAAGGGAGAGAGAGGGAGAGAGAGAACAGTTATCTTCTCGTGTGCGATAGGACTAAAAAGTAAGTGAACAACAAGTGCCTTAAAAAACATTTGATCTATCGCAGAGAGAAAGAAGAAAGTGTTCAATGTCCACTTGAGAAATGACGACCACTGTTTCGTCGGGCGGAGAGAATAAAGAATCTGTCATAACAAAACAAAATGAGTAAAGTAAGTAGTGGAAGAATATCTAATGATATAAAGGTTGTGTAAGTAGAAAAATCACTAAAAAAAAAGAGAAGAAAAGGAAACCGCTTTGTACACTTGATTAAATTTTGCGTGCACTAAAGAAATTAACACTCGAACGAATGAACTAACGTTTTTTAACGGAAGGCCATCTTGGACGTGCAGGAAGATCGATTAACGATGAACTAACTTAGACTTCATATGATCACGTAATGAACAACGTAAGTATACAATCCGTTCGATCATAGCTCGGCAATACATGCGTACTATATTTAAATGCAAAATCTTTGAGGAAAGAATTTTTTCTCTTTGTATGACATGTTAAAATAAAATTATATGAAAGAGACAGAAGTCTTGGAAGTGTTAGTTATTCTTAAATTATGATCTTATGTATAGTTGCGTGACATAGGCGATATATGTCGCGTGTCCTACTAAGGTTTCTCGAGTGCGCATGTCTCTTCATCATTACTATTGTCGTCGACGCCGCCGTCGCCGTTCAACGATTGACCATTGCTATTGTATGACGCATGGGAAGCAATTCAGTTTCATTCATTTTTAATCAATTTGTAAATAAAAGGCAAATGCGCATTCGTTTTCTCAGTTGACTATCTTTATCTATACATATTTCTCTGTATATCTATGCGCTGTGTTATTCTAATTACTATGATACAGACTCTATTGTGAGTGCGTGTCTTAGAAAATGATTACAACATGATACAAACATTTATTATCTTTTCTTCTTCTTTTCCATTAGCAGCATTGCAATGATACGAGTGATTGTTTTGTTTTAGAATATTGTCTAAAAATGAATATCCTTCAACAATGGCTATTCTTTATTGTGATCATTCATATCAGCGGTAAGTTTCTCAAACAAAAAGTCGATTATGTAGAAGATATTCATAGTGGAAGTCTAAAAAACAAGTGATAAATCTTCGGAGAATAAATTAAATTGATTGAGTTTAGACTCATACATATTTTATTAATGTGTATGCGACTGAACAGAAAGAATAAAGTAGACAACAATATCAAGTGTTCTGAGGTCAATACACTAAAATAATAACTGTTCAATTGTTTACCTGTTTAGCATTTGAATAAGTATCGAAATCTATTGCATAATAATTCGAATCGAAAATTTCTATTGTTTTTACTTAGCTGAATTGCAATCGTCACATAGACTAGTCACAGCCGAATATGGCTCTGATCTATCTCTTTTGTGCACATTTCAAAATCGCGATAGCGACGGAACAGTAGGTTTTGTTTTGTTTTTGTTTAAAATAAATGAATAATTGAATTTAGATTATTCAATGGCTTTATCAAAATGCTACCGATAATATTCGTCGAGCTCATTGGAGACCATTGTTTCTCAATGCGCAATCATTAACACCGAAAGAAACACGTTATAGTATACAGCAGAAAGTACAACAAATCAATCGAACATTTATAACTTATTCGACAATACTAACGTTAGCTAAAGTAACGGATTTCGATGAAGGTCTCTATATATGTAAGTTGCTTTCCAATGAAACAATGCAAATGACTTATCAAGTTCGAGTTATACGTAAGCTCGACCAATAGAATAAAATCATCGTTGATTGTTCTCGTTTTCAGAAAGTCTTGATATAACACCGAAACAACTATTGATTCCATCGAACGAAATTGGTCAATATTCAGTACGATTGAATTGTATATTAAGAGATAATCATATGAACCGACGTCATCATGAAATTTATTGGTGGCATAATAATAAACGACTTGGCTCGCAAACAAGTCGATATGCACGCATAGTTAAAAATGTTACTCAACATTCATTTATTTCGACTTTGCTCTATACGGGCGAACCAGCGAATGTCGCAGGAAAATATATATGTGAATCGAAACCACTACGAAGATATATTTCAGTTGAATTGAACTCAGGTAGTTCACCAGGTTCGAATGAAAAACGATTTTTTTTCAAATGAATGGAAAATTTTATTTGTTCTCTACATTTTAGTTTTATCCATCAGTTCATCTTTTACTTTAATTATATCAATTTTTATATTGATATTCCATTACGAGAATATTGATTAATCGTTCGACGAAATCCGTAAATTTCCGGTGAAATTCTTTTCTACTTTTTAATTGTTTCATTCGTACTTTTTTTTGTAGTTTAAATAAAAATACTAATGACTTTTCAGATGATTTTAAACTCATTGTATATAAAATATCAACCCGACTTTTCTGTTATTTCATCTTATCGAAAGATTTTTTTGTTGATATATCCTAACTGATATTCGACCATCAGCCTAATCTACAAGAAAAAGTCATCGGATCGTTCGAGACTATCCATTCATTTAGTTTTTCGAATGAAAATTGTGTCGATCAAGTAGATAAAAGAAATATAAATTTGCGAATTTATATATAGCTCAGCATTTCTTTTGTTGATGAAGACATCGTACCAAAATAAAATATTCTGAGCATGATGTAAAGTACAAAATATAACTAATGAATCGAATACAAATAATCGTAGAGACCGCAAATGACAGTAAATTTTCAACAAATTGTATTGTTTAACATTGATTTATTTTCTTGTAGAAGTAACATTATTTAACTTTTGCTTTCGTCATTTTTATTTTTCTAAATAATATACAAAAGACGGAAACAGATGAACATAGTATGCAGTGAAATATTTTCGTTGTCGTTAAAAGAATAATAAACGTATTTGTGAGTTAAAAATAACAAATCAAGCACATGAAATCCGCCTACTTTCGTCTGAACGTCTATCAAGTTCAAGAAAAAAATTATATAAAGAAAGTAATAATCAATGAGTTTAATTTTCAAAAGAATTTATACAAAAAGTAATGACTTGTCTTACAGAGTCAGAAGTCTTTTTGTCTGAAGTGATTTAGATAATGAATCTATACTGGTATTCAGTAAAGCAGACGTACGACTTTTACAGTAAATACCACAGCGAGAAAGTTAATGATGATTGAGAGAAGAAAAACTTTCCAGTAATGAAAAAGACGTACTAGCGCACATTCAGCATTTGATTCTCTAGAAAACTGAACACGGATCCCATAAAAGCGAAGACTAAAACTTTACTGCAGGATAAATGCGTGACTCATGTTCCAACTTGGTGAAGATCTATTTTAGTTGTATATTTAAAAATTTTCGAAGTGAAACTTTCTTCTCGTGTGAATTTTTTTCTTAAATAAGAAGAAAAGTGTTTTCTTTAGTCAGATAACTCTTCTTTTATACAAGAAGATTTCGCCATGAAAATCCATTGAAACAGGACATTCATATTCTGTACTGGCAATACTTACTCTAATAAGTGTATTGCTAAAATGAGTAAAAATAGCAAGGGGAAACTCATTCGGATATTCCCTGACACTCGAATGGCTCTGAATGCGTTTATTCTCCTTTGAGCGAAATAAATTGCTGACATGTTACGAAATGATAGGGTGACTTGCATTTACTGATCATCTTCCTTTTTGATTGATCGACAACTATGAAGTCCAACAGCTTGCAAATGTCTCACAAAATAATAAAGTCAATAGGACTTCGCATTTGCTTATCTTTCTACGTGTTTCTACTTTTCTATCTTAAGATATCGATGAATACTCATCTCAATAGAAATAGTATTGTAGAATTTGTTGATACATACTATCACTTCTGACAATGTATTGTAAACGAGCCAATTAATTGTCTCATATGATGGAGATACCATATGCTTACGAAAAGAGTATCGTTGAAAGCAAGAGTACCTATACAGATATTCTGCATGTCCTATTTATTTATAAACAAAATTAAAAGCTTCAAGATACTGCATACTTCATGATTTTTGATAGAGGATCAATAGTATGCTTAAAAGAATTTCATTTGTTTAAATTAAATTCTTTTTGTACTTTTATTTATAGATATGAATAAAAAGAAACGGAAATAACTGCGATTTGTTGAAAATGATTTTAAAAGAATATCAAAGTATGAATTATCAGTATGATTTATCTTTTCTTTTCAACATAACAAAGCCAGTTTATAAAGGACATCGATCACGAAGAAAAAATCCTATCTATTGACAAAGCGTCTCAAACGTAAATTGCAATTTTCTACCGTCAACTTAAGTGAAAATAATAATTATCACATTAAACATTTCATCGCAAAATATCCGGATTGAATCATCTCCTAGATCCATCAAAAGCAGTATCAGTTGAAGCCATGAAAAAAAGTGATGATTTGATTTCCCTATCATCATCATCATCATCATCTCCATTCGTAGTCAGATCTAATCAATCCTGATAGGATTATATTATTCTTAACAGGTTTCTACTAATATTTTCTTTTCTTCACAGAAATAGCGATATATTGAAGAAAAAAAATTCATAAATTGAATGTAAAGTTAAATTATTTTTTTTTCTCTTTAGTGAATTTGGGTCCTTCACAATGATCGCTGATAGAAAGAAAACGTGTTTGTTAAAATTTAATTTTCTATCTCGTAAATTAAAAAGATTGTTATCGTTGTTGTTCTTATTTTTTTTCTCATTTTGTTCCTAATATTTCTGAAAAGTATACGTTTAGTTATTATTGTATGTGTTCTTATTTGTTTATTGGCAACAATAATAGCAAGAATAATGATCTTGTTTTGTCTTTTTATTTTCGATCAATGTAAACTATATAAATAAATTTTTCTTTCGATTTTCGAATGAAATGATATTTTATGTACTTGTTAGAACTTTTGAATTTAATATAAAGAATTAATCAATACACAGACAAAATCATCGGCAGAAACAAAATAATATTCTTCTTTTCAACAGTAGTCTATATTACAAAAAGGCTAAATAGTTTTTTCAGGACTATTGTAACACATTCTCAGTCATAGAATAATATGAAAAATGAATACGTCGATTCTCCTCTTTTTGTGTACAATAAAATCTGCACGTTTTTTCTAAGCATTTAGATTCAAGAAACGATAGATAGACCATTTAGATCTATGAAAAACTGAGCGGTCACTTTCATAATTTTTTCAAAACACGATCAAAGTCACAGATCCTACATATATGAGTCTCGCTGTTCTCCGTAGCAACTGCAAATTGTTTAAAATATTGATATAAATTCATTAATCAAAATGGATTCTGGTGGTTCCTGGTGGGATCTGCGACTCCTGATGGACTCTAGAATCCGCCAGGAGCCGCTTTTTCCTCCTTGCGAAAGCTAGCTGCCGAACACAATAATAGCGAAAAATAAAATGTCGATAATATGAAAATAGCGAAGAATATATTTTCTCATAAATTAAAAAAAAAATTAAAATTCAGTAAGTGATATTTTATTCCTTCGCTTCCTTGCGTTATCTATTTTAACTGACTAGCGATTTTCGTCAATAGTATCCTCGTAGAATTTAGCTGAAGGAATGAGCACGAAGAAAGAAAAAATGTATATAAATAAAATAAAGATACGTCATATCCTGTTTTTTTTATTATTACATATCACTTTCTGTTAATTTAGTATAATTTTTAAAGCCCAGGATGAACGTTATGACGGTCGTAAACGATCGTATACGACGCCGTAAACGACCGTATACGATCGTATTTCGTCGTATTACTTGACCCTAGAATTACGACCGTAAGTCGTCGTGTCGTATACGACGAAATACGGCGTGTTACGTTGGTCGTATACGATCGTAAATGTGATTGAACACTGTCGTAAATCATTGTATGATGGTTCTTTTAAGATCTTTTATGGAACCATTTACTAGTTTTTATCTAATCTAATCAATGCTGTACTAGACAAAAAAAATTTTCCATTGTTTCACTATTAGTGAATCTGTTCATACCAAGCTCCAATAGGCATTTATTTTAATAATCTTAGTATATACAAAATTATCTTTTTTCATTAAAAAAAATATAGCCCAATTTAAAAAAATATTCATTTATCGAATCCATTAATGATTTGACTGGCAGCGTATTGCATTGTATTG
This sequence comes from Rotaria socialis, assembly GCA_905331475.1. Lineage (NCBI taxonomy): Eukaryota > Metazoa > Rotifera > Eurotatoria > Philodinida > Philodinidae > Rotaria > Rotaria socialis. The sequence goes on along the minus strand of CAJNYU010000554.1, from coordinate 268 downwards.
TGCTTAATAATCGTCGAGTTTTCGTCGTAATAAAATTTTATAAAATAATCCAAAATTGGCCGAATCTAATTTGAATTTGAAGCGAACTGCATCTAGTTTAAATGAGATTTCATGATTGGCGAAAGACAGATGGAAGTTTTTGCATACCAAGAAATGTTGTGAATTGTTCTTGATTAAGTGGTTCTGGAGTAAGATGTGCTTTACCAATTGGTACAATACAGTTTTTTCATTATTAGTAAAATTATTCGTGGAATTTTTCGAGGATAAT
>CAJNYU010000552.1:0-137547 GCA_905331475.1 Rotaria socialis | reverse complement strand
TTTACGGCTGTTTGTGCTCCGTACTCTCATGATAATACGGTCCGTATTACTGCGCCAGATATTACGGCAAACTTTCGGCCGTAAAGTAGTCGTAAAGTAACCGTCAACGACTGTATACGGACCGTACTGTTCGACCTGGGTAACTAATCAATTTATGTAAACGCACCGCAATGATTAAAAAATGAACAAAAGAGAAAAATTCAATGTGTAAACAGAAATTGTGAACACAAAAGAAGAGGAAGCTCAAATATACCTAACAAAAACAAAAGTGATTATTATCGGCAATCGCTAGTAGAATGAGAATTCACCTAGATTGCAATTAAATTTTCCGTAAATGATAAAATTCACACAATGGAATTGAAGATTACTGTATTAATTGGAATTAGTAAAAGACAAAGTATTTTTTACAAATAGCAATTCAAGTAGAACACTCGAGCAAATACAATCGTTTTCATAAAATCGAGAATAGTACCGAGTTGTAGGTACAGCAGAATCGATGCAAGATGACGCATATTTTTCATTGAGAAATGTTCTTATTGAAAAAATAATAAAAAGCAAGGAGCATCTGTCGCGTTGTAAAATCAGTTTTTATCATATAAATTTTAATATTAAAAATCGGGTATTTCTATGTACTTTACTGTATTGAATATTCATCGCTAGATTAATTCAGCTACAATCCAATGGAAAATTTTGTTACTTATGTATGATAAACACTCGAATTTCGATTTCGAGAACTAAAGAAGTAACACTTCAACTGAAGTTCGATATATAAAATAGAATAGCATAGATTAGAGTTTCAAATTATTTAATACTAAATATTTATTTTAATAGAACTAGAAATGTTTTACTAGTTATAAATTTGGCAAACTTTGAGGTGTGAAATAAATATTTATCTTTCAAGTATGAAGCTTAACTACGGCTGATCATAATAGTATTATTAATTGAATGAAACCTTTAAATATGAAATAGTCAATTTTTACTTTCTCTCTCCGCTTCTATGCGATAAAATCTTGTTCGTTGTTTTCTTCTCAATAGATTTACTCTCGTTTAACGACTATGTTTATTTGTCTTCATCCTTTTTTTCTGTATGTTATTTTAGAATGAAATTGTATGTTTGTGTTTGTCTTTGCAACTAGTCAATATTGTGAAGTAGAAAATTTTTTTTCTATAACTTCTCTTTCTTTTTTTTTTAAATAAAAGGAAAATAGAAGACAAGAATCAAAATTTCTGCTCGTTAGATGTGTCCACCGAGGAGCAAAAGAAAGAAAAAACAAATCACATGTGGTTTTTAACATTTTTGTACATAAATAAGAGAAATCATTTGACATGACTACAAAAGCAGGCACGTCACAGTTACTTAATGATAAAGACCATGGTAAAATATCAACATGTCAAGTTATCGATGATATGGCAGGATCGACTTTGGTAAATATGCCAGCCGGTATGAAAGATGGACATCCTAATTCATTAGTTTCATTTCCACAAGATGCTGCTCAACGTATGCGAAATCCGAAAGAAGATTTTCTAAAATTTTCAACATCATTACTTAAAAATAAAGGCCTACTTGTGCCAACACGTTTAGCACTTAGACGACAACGAGCATCACTTAAACCATCGACAATGAACTACGAACCTATTCGTTCTGATACACTTCAAATGGAGTTAGGCAATCCAGAAGAATCAATATTACACAGTGATCGAGTTGATGTCGAACATAATCCCATTGTGTCGCATACTTTGCATTTATCAAGAGAAAAATTTCGCATGCAATCATCATCAAATCAAAGCAGTCCACTACGAGGCGATACTCCACATACTGTACCAACTGACATTGGATTGTTGTATCGGTAAGTGACAAAATACATATTCTATAGATATACACGTATGATGTTAGTTTTATCGACTGTTTTTGTCTCGTGAGAAGAACTTTAAACTTTCAATAGAATATAATTTTTTTTCAAATTTTTTCTTACTGAAATAAAAATAGCAAGCCTTTAATAAATTTAGAGAAAAACCATTATTTTCGCATCCAGTAACTGGTAATTTTATTGTACAATACGCGGAAGAACAAGGAGGTCCATCGCCTTGTTCATATGTCTTACCACGTAAATCATGTCGAGAAAAAAATGCACCTGCATATTCATTTGGAGCAAAATGTTTAGTCGAAAAGAGTAAATATCTACGTATTCTGTTAGACAAAAAAACTCGAACAATTTGTCTTCTCTTCGAATAGAAGGTGGTTCACGTACTGCTTGGGAAAAACAATGGTTTGCACATTCAGATCCATATACAACAAAAGTTGATTTTAATCGTGAAACAGCTTGGCCAACACCATTTCATTATCCTGCAAAACCAACCTTAGGTAGTCAAGTAACAAAAGTTAGTTTTCCGTCATGGTCTATTGCTAAACGTATTGCAATAAATCCAACAATAATGCCAGAAAATAATCCTGGCCCTGATACATATGATACAATATCAGCTTTTCGAAAATTAAAAGCAAAAAATACACATATTAAATTGACATCACGTCCAGAAGATATTCAAGGATCGAATTCAGCAACTAAAGGTAATATTTGTTTTTTGTTTTGCATTCAGAATGCAGATTTTTTAATTATTTTGATATGAAATAGGTAAAACTCCTGGGCCAGGTGCACATGATCAAAAACATTTTCTATCAAATAAATATTCAGCTCCGAAACATTCATTTGGTAGACGTATGCCAACATCACTTGCCCAAGATCCTTATGTAAATACACTACCTACGATTGAAACTTGACTCTCATTTACTTATTCTAGTTATAACTGTCGAAATACATTTTTTTTATATTAAAAAATAAACTATTCCGCTTTGGCTTTTTTTTGCTCGTTCGTTTTTTAGATAAAATTCGCCGAATACTATAGATGTATACGTATGCATATGTTACTAGGAACAACTTGAAAAAATGAAAATGCTATGCCCGATAGTGGTCATAGATAAAATAGTTGAGGCTTTGGTAGCAGCTGGCAAAAACAATATTTCAGAAAAGATTTTTGCATAATCAATAGTTTGTATTGTATTTGAGATAATCAATATACGACACAATTATGTCAAACAAAAAAGGAGCAGAACATTAAAGAACAAAAAATCGAAGATTATCTATACATTATATACATTGATGTGAGACAAAAATTCACTTTACAATTCTCAATAGTTAGCGATTAAAATTGAAAACATTCAAGATGAAGATTTTGTATCAAACATCCTTTCTTCTGGTATTAGTTCGCCAACGATGTATTTTTCTAATATTGTCCATGCATCTAAACTATGCGGTTTGTCAGAAAATGCCATGGTAGCATCAGTACCAGCATATTCTAACATTATATCGGAACCGCCTGGATGCTAAAAACAAGAAAATTTAAAATTTCACTATGAAAATAAGTCAATCGAAACATACTTCTCGCATAAATTCTGTTAAATCATAGACAACATCTTTGACTACCATCCAACAATCAGCTTCTGTACAATGGGCAGACACATCTTTTAATGTAAATTGTTTTCTTTTCGGCATTTGTACTACTTGTAAAGCAAACAATCGATTTTGCAAATTATTGAATGCATCTATAAAAGAAAACAAAACATATTCGTTGATAAAACATAGCTTTATAATACAAATAATAACTTACTAAGAAAATCCATCGTAAACAGAAAAAGATCTTTTTCAAGAGTATCTAGTTTTAACTTGTTTGCGCTTTTCTTTGATGTATGAAGTAGAATAGTTCGGCATCATGAGTATTTATAATATCATCGCTAATGGAGACCAAATGGTATGACGAAATGGATAAAAAAAGCAGAGAAAAAAGGTGTGGCCCACCAATACTGACTTGATTGGTTGATTTATTCTCTTATTCTCTCTCTTTTGCTAGAGTATTTCATCAGAATATTTGAAAAATAATGGACTGAAGCCAAAAAGAAAAAATAGCAAGTGTAAAAAAAATGATTTAGTGTGGTGGTGATAATGTCGTTTTTTCGCCCTGTTAAAGACTGAATTTGAAAAGGGAACAGAATGCGTACTAAGCACATATAGGATATGATTGTATAACCATTGAAACATGTGGCAGCACTTAACATATTTTTCTTTTCTATTCATATGAGCCCATATTGTCACGATGCTTTGATCTTTGCATGTTATACAGTTTCATTATTTAGAATCATGACTGTTTAGAAAGCTAATTTCATCATGACGGTGCGCTTTTTTTCGATACTGAGTAACAAAAAAACAAGTCACGAGATCTTTTCTATTCGATGATTCAAAACAAATTATAATATGTTGGAAATTTCGAAGCCCAATTTAAGCGGAATAAAAATGATTAATTTCAATTGGAAAAATGTACTGAAAGTAACGTGATCATATGATCGATAGAAAAATTTTAAAAAGTATGACTCAATAATTATGCACCGATCGGATGTTCGATGTATTGCTGTATCATGTATTTGCAGTTGGATATGTTTCAAATCTACACTGTTATCTGTTATCAAGTTGATTAATTAAGATTCGATGAGACCGAACATGCGCACATGTACTAGCTTCCAATATCAAATTTTCGAACGTGGGTGGTCGTTTACACAAGACTTTTTGCATAGTCATTTTCTCAATAATAATAAATAAGAAAATACATAGCGTCCTTGTTGTTTCTACTTGATTTGTGTACCTGCCCGAGACCTTTGTGTTATTTGAACTAAAAATGCTGTTGTATTTTTTCGATAAACAAATGCTTTTATATTTATTCTTCTTGCAATATCTCGACAGAGTATTTCTTTTTTAAAAACAAAAAAAACGATGTCTTCAGTGTTTTTAGTGTAGTTAATAGTGAAAATATATGACATCAACAAAAACTCGAGTTAGAACTTCAAACTTTTGAGAACAGTTAGTATTAGTTTACTAATACAATCGTCCGACTACCACACAGGTGGTAAATCATTTTATTTTTATATTTCCTATCAATCGAAGTCTATCTATAAATAAACATCCCGTGTAAATTGTATATCACCCTAATTAAATTGACATTGTAAAAGTACAGACAAGTAGATAGATACGATAGTATGGCTGTCACACCATATTTTGGTATATCAAACCAAACACCACTATAATTCTATCGAACCCTCTATTTCTTCTCTTTTCTCATTCAAATACTCACATGAGCACTAACGCCCACACGATGCAAACCCCTTAGTTCTTTTTTTCTATCGTTTTGAAAACGTCAGATGACACACCCTATATGTACCCAATTCAAACGTGAAAATTTTCTCTAGTGCTGTTCTGCAACGCAATTCAAATTTGCTCTTCATTCTCATTTGTACTCAAAAATACTTATTATTCATTCAATCATAGTGACTTTTCACATGCTGTTATGCATTGAATAGTATTGCGTTGTACGTCATTGATTTCTACGTCTTTGGATATCGACGCCATCGTTGATTTTAAATAGAAATCAAAGAACAAAAAAAAGCTGTTTTGTTCGACGTAGAAAATACAACAGAGAAATAAAGACAATAAACAAAATAGTACGTCTAACGATGTTAAAATAAAAAAAATCTAGACGTCAAGTGCGACAAAGTAATAATAACAAGAGTAAAACAATCGGTGGTTATTTTTTGGTTTGCATGTCCATCAATGATCGAAATCAAGTTTGTCGAATATGATCGTTTTTTCTTTTCACATACACGAACAAAAATATCAGCAAAAAAAGGGAACAGAAGAATTAGAAAATCAACGTCTTGACGAACCCCAACCTGAAAGTAAACATAAATTTTAAACTATAATAAGTTCATGTGAATTATATACCAGAGTTTGAAGAATACATTTGAGATTGTTGTGAATTATTATATTGACTGAAATTTTGTCCATAATAATTATTATTATTGTTATTATTACTATTCCAGTCATTGCCTCCGTTCGTAGATCTATATTAGAAAAAAACCGACGGCAATGATTATGTTAATGAAGTCATAGAAAAATCAGTCTTACTGTGGATATGGATCTCGCATCGAATTAGATTGTAAACCATTGATATTATTATTATTATTATTATTCCATGGTTGAGAATTCGAATACTGTTGTGGAGGATAGTTTGGTTGTTGATACGAACCACCGTAGTTATTATTGCCACTTCTATCATTGCCTTCAATGAAGAAAAAGCAAAACGTTTAAATTATTTTTCTTAAATAAAATACAAACCCATATAATTGTTATTCGATGGTGGACCGTAGGAATTTTGTGGGTTCTAAATTAAAGTAAAACTTTACAAGTCAATTTAATGGTTTTTTTTTCGTTTTCAAACATACAGAATCGTATTGATTTTGATTACTCATATTATTATTCCCATGATATGGTGTATTATTTCGATCATTTGTTGATTCATCACGTCCCCAACCACATTTAGTTGTATAACCATGAATTTCAGAACCATGTATATGACATATGGCTTGACAAGCACTTTCTTTAGACGAGAATCTATTATTTAAAAAAATTATCATTTTCGATTCCACAGAGAAGATCGTTGCAGTAAATTTACCGAACAAAAGCATATCCTTTTTCTTTAAAGATACGTATTTCTTGTATGTGGCCGTACGACGTGAATATTGAACGAACTAAATCTTCATTAACATCACCACAATTGCCAAAGTAAACCGTCGAATTTGTTTCTCCTGTTCGATTCCATACTTCATTGTAATCAAGCTTAGGTGTGGCAGATTCGTGACCAGATTGGAAATTATTTGAATCTAAATAAAAAGTTTGTTAAAAATAAACATCCACACCCTACCAAATCGAACTCGAAATGCGATTTCTTTTTAGAAAATAAACAAATCTGAATATTTTTATTTACTAATTCTTTCTTTATACATACCACGATATCGTGTGTTACTAGCAGCTTCATTGGATGGCACTTTTCTGGTAGCCCAATTTGTACGTATCTTTCTTGTACCAAGCCATTGACCATTCATGCTGGCAATGGCTGTCTCAGCATCCTAAACATAGAAGAAGATTTTCGTTTTTTTTTCATTCTTCTTATCTTTATATTCTTACTTGTTGATTAACAAAAGCAATAAAACAATAACCTAATAAAAAAAAGTCGAAGATACAAATTAACGTTAGTCAAAATAAATACCTTTCGATTTTTGTGTGTCAGGAAATTTAGCAATTTTTATTTCTCTATATAAATAGAAAAAGACAATAGATAATAGTTTAATTTAGTTTCTTACGAAATTTCTCCAAATGGTGCAAAAGCTTCGTGTAAAGAATTCTGATCGATTTCAGGTGCTATATCACCGACAAATATGTGATGATGTTCTATAAAAAAAAAATGAAACATAATCGAATATAAACAATGTTTTGCATTTTCAATTATTTACTAGTTGTATCCACTTTTACACTGGTCGTTGCTGATGTTGTTGCCCAATTTACTTTGATTTCTTTGCCCATTACTAGACGTTTATTCATAGCAAGTAGTGCATGTGCTGCTGCTTGATGTTCAGCGAACTCAATAAAAGCATATGGATCACTGGTTGCCTGAGGAAAACAAAATAGATTGATGAATTATTTCATAGTAGAATACATACTTCATGAATGATTTTGCAACTTCGACAAGGTCCTATCTGTTTGAATAGGACCATCAAGAGTTCTTCGGATACCGATGGATCAAGATTACCAACATATCTGCAATACTCAATGAAAACTATGATTATTAAAAACAAATTCGAGGTCAAAAAAACTACTTACAATGTTCGTGCACTAGCACTGTCTTCAAATGAAGAATGCATATTTCACTAGTATTTTTCCTATGATAATCTATGTAAAAAAATGTATACGAATCAGTGGTAGAAACAGTACTATAGAAGGATTATCATTGCATTCAAATTCTTAAAAAATGATTCATTCGTCAGTGTATTTTGATGTTACTGTCACAGCCATACTACTATCAGCAGCACTCTCTACGAGTTTTTGACAATCATTGTTTCATATACATAATTGTAGTTTCATCTGCTCGTCTGAGAAAACATATCTAAATGATGGTAAAATCATTTTTAATATTCATAATAATAATATCACGATTAAATTGGCAAATAATATCTGCCTAAGATTTAGCAGATAGATGTCACTTACATGTTGTATCTTCATAAATCCAATATGACTAGTAGTCATATTTTGAACTTGATATTAGAAAAATCAAACAAATTAATATTGAAACTTCAAAAAAATTCAGTCAATTTGATGTATCGGGTGAAAAGTGTATTTATCGATTTGTTCAGAACTATTAAGTTCTAATATGTATTCCTGCATAAAAACCACGTTTAAGATTTGCGTGTGTTCTCACTGCTTATTATCCTATAAAAAAAAGTATTGAATGCGTATGATTACATGATATGGCGTTTTAGGTTAAAACCGGTAATATAAAAGAAGGCTTTTTTTAGTAATGTTTTTCTCTGTAGTTTACATTTTTCGTACGATAAGACATGTCAAGAGGAAAAATAGTGCAAATTAGACTTTTCATAGTTATGATTGAGTATGATAAGTGTGTCTTTTGATTCTCCATATTAAATAGGCTGAATCCATATGAGTTTCTAAAGTGAGATTAATGAAGAAATTTTAATCTCGCTGCTTCCGATAGCTGTAAAAAGTGCTTTTCAAATGTTTTCCTTCTCTCATTACCTTCGAAGTTCTATAAAAATAGAAAATAATGTTCTTGATCAAATATGTTTCCATCTACTTTAACAGCTAATACTCATTCTTAAGAATTCTCTAAATATGTTGCTCTTGTGCTGACTAATATTTTCTATATAATATACCTTTCGAAAAGACGAGTTGATCTCTCGTTTGAGATTTTTCTTTTAAGAGAAAAAAATTTAACATGGCACATCTTCGTCGTCAAGGCCTCCAACTGAATAGATCCGAGTCTGCATCTACTAGTTATACATACTACAATCAAAAATTTGATGATATTACTGATCTATTTTTATTTGCATGTTCACATGGTGATTATGTACTCGCATATGATCTTTTACAAGGAGGTGATGTTAAAGCAGATGTATCAGATAAAATGGGCACAAGTGCACTGCACTTAGCCATTGAAAATGAACATTTTGAAGTTGTCAAAGTTTTATTGCACACAATACCTTATGAACAATTTCGTGATGCACTTCTTTTGGCTATTTATTTGGGTCATACGAATATAATTGATTTTATATTAAATCATCAAACATATCGAACATTTTGTGGCGCATTTCTTGATCCAACCGATCCACAAGCTTATGATGATTCACAATTTAGTTCTGACATAAGTATGTTTGTTTTCTTTCTCAATTATTATCATTTAAGAGGGATGATCTTTCTATAAAGTTTACTGAGATATTAAACAGTAAGTTGTTTTCTTAGCTCCAATTATTCTTGCTGCTCAATATAATCGTTTACCCACTGTTCACTATTTATTAACCCACGGCGAACGTATAAAAAAACCTCATTTAAGTATGTGCTCCTGTGATGAATGTATTGAAAGTGCAGCATCGGATTCATTTCGTCAAGCACAAGTTCGTCTATCTGCATATAAAGGTCTTTCGTCTGAAGTTTATATTGCATTAGCATATCGAGATCCAATTTTACAAGCATTTGAATTAAGTCATGAATTACGAACATCGGCAAAAACTGAATATTATTTTGGCGAAGAATATAAAAAATTAGCTAATCAATTATCAGTATTTGTTGCTCGATTACTTGATAATGTACGCGGACATGAAGAACTTGAAATTGTTTTAAATAAAACTGGCTTGCCACATGAAGAAAAATATGAAACATTAGCTCGATTCGGTCTAGCTGTACAATATAGAGAAAAACCGTTTGTATCGCATTCAAATTGTCAGCAAAAATTAAACGCGATATGGTATGAAAATATATCATTTCTCACAAATGTTGATGCTTTCAAACGAGCGATGTTCTATGTTGGCTATATTATTTGTTTTCCATTCATAGCATTAACGCATTACATATTGCCTAAATCAAAAATAGGTTCATTGGTATGTAGAATTGATAGTTTCTTTATTGAAAGTATACGACTGAAAATTACTACAAAAAAAAACTAGATTACATAGCAACAGAAAGAAATAATTAAAAATTCCTCGGAGAAAGGGTGTTAGAAATCTATTTAACATGGTCACAATATCACATCCGTTTTTTTTTCTTTTATTTAAGTGCCAACAACCAAATCTTAAATTCAAAGCTTACATTGCATCATATTTTATTTTTATTGCATTAATTATAGCATCGAGTAATTTCTCGATTATCGATCTGACAACAACAAAATTTCTATCGGATTATAATCCAACTATTTATAAAAACTATATTCAATTAATTTTTAAAAATAATGACGTAAAAAACGATCTAATTAATTATATTAATACTACAAATGACACAGTCGTCAATTGTGACATTAGCCTTCGTTTTATAGAACCAAATGTATTTCAAATAGCTATGTTCATATGGATTATTGGTTTTGCATGGAATGAATTTAATCAAATAGCTAGTTTAGGTATTGATGTCTATTTGAAAGTACCTAGTAAGTGAAATCAAATTGTTATATGGAGATGAAAAAAAAAACTTCTTCTTGTTTTTTTTTTGTTTCAGGTAATTATGTTGATTGTTCAATGAATATTCTTTATCTATTCTATTTTCTTTTTCTTTTCTCATCGATGGTCTATACTCGTTTAGCAATGAATGAATTTCAGTCGTCAACCTATTGGATTAATATTGCTCGATATAAAAAGATGTCCGATATTGAAAAACAATATTATATTTCTAAAACTCTCCATTTACTCTATTGGATTAATGCCGATCGATTCTATTGGAAAAATGGAGACTTACAAAATTTAGCTGAAGGCTTTTTCGCTATGGGCAATGTTGTTAGTGTTTGTCGAATTTGTTTTCTATTGCCAATCAGTGCATTTGTTGGACCATTACAAGTAATGATAGAATTTAAACTTTTCTCAAATCTTTGAAAGATGCCAAGAGTTTGAATTTATCACAAAAAAAATAAAATCACCCGTTCATTTTTATATCTGCTTACCTATGATTATCACAGAAAATATGAAATATATCAAAAGATTATCTATTTATTTTTGTTTAGGTAATGCTTGATCGTATGATGGTTGATATTTCAAAATGGATTAGTATTATTCTGATCTTTTTCATAGCATTTTCTTGTTCGTTATTTTTTATATTCTCGTTCTATGCTATTGTTTTGCAACAAAGAGCTTTCATTGATGCATCAAATACGAACAGCTCACCGACAATAATATCTGTAATAGATGGAAACATAACAATACCAGATAATGCTAAATGTTCAGATTATTTCTATGAACTTTTGAACCAAACGATTCAATTACCAAACAATACTGGCGACAATAGTAATAGTAATAATGGTACCACAGGTGCAACCGATATTTGTGAACAATCGTCTGACTATAATATACTTAAAAAAATCGGATCTTATCCAGCTATTTACTATTTTGGAGAATCATTTCCAAGAACACTATTAACAACATTTTTTACATTATTCATGAATGTTGGAAAGAGTGGGTTACCAGTATGTATGAACAGTTAATAGTCGAACTAAAATTTTCAGATCATCCTGTAATAGGATCGTGGATATGAACTTGTCACACTTTCATGTTTTAAACCTGATCTAAATAGTTATTTATCTGGTTTTGATAGTATCATGTCGAATCTTGGTTTTATTCTCTATAGTCTTTTTATATTTATATGTTTTACTGTTCTCATCAATACATTAATTGCCATGCTCGAACAAACAATCGAAGATATTGATGATCGAGCTGATATCGAATGGAAATTTGCACGTTCAAAACTTTACATGAAATATATACAAGACGGTAAATATAGATTTACATTGAACAAAACGAGTTATTATTCTTCAGTCGTTTACAGGAGTCTACTATTGTCTTCGAATAGGACTATAACAATTTTTATAGAATTTCTGTGTTAAGAATTCATTTATTTCATATTTGCAACTCGAATCAAGATAAATTTTAGCGAATAAAAAATCGTTGTAAAATTGAAAGAAATGAATGAGTAAAGATTTTTTTCTAGAGAATTCAACATTGGTCAGTAGTTCACTGCAAAACCATGACAATTCTCTCAATTGATATGTTTTCCTTTGATTTATATTTTTAAATATAGTTCGTTAATTAGCTCCTTCCTAGCTCGTCGACTTATAATTCTTGAATAAAAAGTTCTACCTATATAATGTTCAATTGTAGATTTTGTTTGTTTTATCGTTGTACTTTTAGATAAATTTTTACCTGTGCCATTCAATATTTGTCCATCACCAACATCAATTATTAATCTTATGAAGCGCATAAAACAAATGATTTCTACGAGACGTATCACAAAGAATAATAATGTTATAAAAATTCCTACTCAAAACAGATTAGAAAATTTACTCTATTTTAATATCGAGGGACATCCTAGTAGCAATGATAAAATGAATACTGAGAGTGAATTGGACGATTTTAAAAATGAAAAGATTTTTAAACGGAAAAATAGTGATACTGCAAATGATAGTTTAACATATAAAATAGTTATTGAACGTATTGTTAAACGATTTTTACTGTACTATAGAAATAGTCGTATTGATCTCGACGAAGGGCAAGATGCTTTACAATTAAAAGAAATGAAACATGACGTAACATCATTTTCTTTTGAATTATTTCATGAAATTGAAGGATTAGATGAATTACAAGATACAATTGAAAATTCAATGAATAAACTCAATAACAATTTTAAAAATACATTCAATTTGGAACAAATTAAACTTCATTTAAGTAATAAAAAAGAATAATCATACAAGATCTTAGTGTTTCTTTCGAACTTTTATGTAGTGAAAACATGATTTTTGTTGTATTGCTTTTCATTCTTGAAATATACACAATACATTTTATCTAATGAAATTATTGAATAAAAAACAACCAAGTCGTTTTTCTAGATTTTTATTACCACGATAAGTAACACAAATAGAAATAATCATGCAATCGCTCGCATAGCTATTGGATGTATAGATTAAAATTCGAAGGATACGACACTGCATTAGGTATCTAGCTCAAAAATTATTTTGTCTATTAACTAAGTAATTCATTGATTAAGTTTTCCTCCGACTTTTCCCCATACTCTAGAGCACCTACTGAAATACGACTTCCACAATAGCACATATGTAAGATTTACTAATTCGAACGGGAAGTGGGAAAGAACATTTAGATGATTTTGATAATTATATGACATAAGAAAGTCGTCTCATTCTATTATCTAAATCTTAAAAAAAAACTTTTTATAAACTAAAAAGAAAAATAGAATCTACAGAGGTTTACTTGACAGTTCTACAATTATTATCAGACTAAATGTGAAATATTATGAGATAGTCGATCAAATATTTTGCTTCTCACGGAAATCATCATGAACGATCTTGCTTGCTCAATTGATGAATCTCTAAATACGAACAGTTTCGGCTTTATCTTTATTTGCTATTCGCTCAGATTTACGCAGTTTTATTTAAGAAAAAAATATGAATCAAATTGACATTCGCTCATGAAAAATAACTGACAATACAATCGATTTTTATCGTTGATATGATTGAATGAACAAAACGAAACATGCACATGAGCCTTTTGAGTTCGTCTTCATCTATTAACTATACGATTCAGTCTGCTTCTTTTTAATAAAGTCATGTGTTTTTTAATTTCTTGAAACCATTGCTACTTTAGATATGTTTATCTCTTTATAATAGTTTTTATAGAGTTAGAAGCTTGAAATAAATAAACAATAAAAGTGAATCGATATTTTAAAATTAGAACAAATCGTATTTGTTCTTCTTTCTATGTTTATTATATGTATCTACGATTTTTAAATCTATTTCAAGTTAATTTCTAAGCTAATTTTCTTTGTTTTCTGTTGTTTTTGACAACATTTTCATCAGGAAAGACGTTTTGTGTAGCAGTGGTGGTAGCGGCAGTAGCAACACCTGACTGTTTGCCACTAAGTAACGATGCATGACCACTTTTGTTGCGTCCCCAATTGATAATTAAGGTTTCGCGAATACAAAACAACATAATAGCGATTTGTGCAATTGAGAAGAAACACCAAATTGAAGCTTGTTCCATTAAATTTGGTGTTATAAGACCAGCCAAATAGGGTCCAAAAGCAAACAAAAATATTCCTTGAATTATCATGCCTTTCTTTTCATATAATGCAAAGAATGGAGCAAACATTAAAAATGAATGAATTGCTGCGCCCGGAATAACATAGGTTGGATCAGCCATTGGTACTGACCAAGCAAGATGATAGTTTCCTACAGAAAACTAAATATAATACTTTCATCGACAAAAATAAAAGATCATTTCATACCACGATATGTGCATAATTTTGAACCACGTAACCATTCTGTTGATGGTCCATTCATTGTTTGTGGCCATTGATAAGCCAACAGAAATCGACCAAATAACATGAAACCACCTGCAAATGTATCGAATTCAATTTAAGAAAAAACAAGTTAGAAACCTCTTTAGATTTTACCTATTAAACATAGACGTTTAATGACCAAATAGCGATCAATATATTTTTGATTTTTGGTCAATGATGCATTGATAACATGACAAAAATAAGGTTGTAAACATATATGTAAAAATCCGGCAATAGTTAAAACTTGGTTGATAATTGTATCGCATATGGGTGAGTCAAGATTGGGTGCAATAAATAAATACTGAATTGATTGTAATAATTCCATTGTGAAAAAGAAGAAAACTCCGCTTGCTAATTGAGTATTTGAAGTTTTTGTCCATATCCACCAAGATGAAAAAAGACCAATAGCTGCAAATGCCGCTGACATTTCCATAGAAAAACACATCGTTGTTTTTTTGTTCGATTTTCACTAAACAAAGCTGTGCGCTCAGTACTTATATATGATGTGTTTATTATCGTACTAAGTTAATCAAATTTAGTTTTGACGGTGGTCCGATTATTTCAAAGAATGCAACAGAAAGATGGATGTTTTTTTTTGTTTTTCTTCTTTGAGAAGGGTACGATTGTATCGACCAATGAAAAACTTCCTTTGAGGACAATGCGAAAAGAAAAATCAAACAAAACCTTTTCTCGTTTACTGTTTAGTTACAACGTTTTTTAACAAACAAACGGTTACGAACGAACGCTCGATGTGTTTATATTTTTTCAAAAATCAGAGTCATGACATAACGTTAGATGGCGTTTTTGTTGAATCGTTTCCAGAGAGGCTCTTTCCACATGGTACCGTATGTCATAAGCTGTTCGTGTGAAAACTAGAATAGCATAGTATGCTTGCACAAGCATTAAAACAATTCAAGCCTTCAATTGCTCGAGGATATTGGAAAGAAAATTTTAGATGCAAACGCATGGTTGATTGTTTCAGTCAAGAGTTTATTTTACTTTTATGAAACAAGTCATAAAAACTGAAGGAAGTTTGAACAACGTTGTCTTGGCGAATATAAAATGTTTTTTTTAGGCTTTACACTGATTCTATTTTGTTATCAAAAGTTCATGATAACTAAAGATTGTTATCAATTCTTGTCTTGTACTTTAAAAACACGATGAGGACAATGATGATGGTGTTTTTTGTCTTGACTTCGGAAAGAACTCGTTTTTTGTAGCAAATATTTATTTAAAAAAAAGTGGGTCAAACTATAATATTTGAGTCAGTAGCATATATTCCTTCAGATGTTATTTTTATCTTTTTCTATTTCATTCTAGTATTTTCTGAAGCTTTATTATCATTGCCTTCAAAATCACCTTCAATGTCTTATTCTGATGCAGTTTAAATTTTAATAACTTTCAAATATTTATTTTTTTTACTTAAGTTTGTACCGCACAGTCACTTTTTTTCTGCTTATGGGACTTGAACGTATAAGTCAAATGCTAGCCATCTCGCGAGTGATGTGGGCAAAAAAGGAAATATATTCAGGATGAGTGTCGACCCACTCACTCGCATCTACATGCACTATAACTGATGAGATCTTTGAGAGAAGTGAAAACATGCCCATCGTCACAATAGACACTCGATCTTCATTTCATGATTGAATCATTTTTTTTCGTTTGTATATTGACCTGTGCCGAGTCTTTGCGCTTTCCGATGTCAAAAAACAATGAATGGCAATATTTGAAGCAATGGCTTATTGAGAACTACTTAATAAAGGAAAGAAAATGCTACATTTAATGTGTATGTATATTATATATTGTCTCTTAATAAGGTGAAAAGTTGTTTGTCTTGAATTAACAATCGATACCACAGATGCAGCCGGCAGCAGCTTTTCCTGCTGAGCCATCACCATTTTGAACAATATTCCAATGCGTATTTCGAATACAACTGTGGCCATATTGTTTCATCAATTCTTATACACTTCCCATAGGAGAGACAAAAAGAACTTGTTGCCGAATTTTAACATCAGTAACGTCATAGGAAACTTCAGCCAGTTTGTTATATTCAACACGATCTTGATATTGTAAAAGCAAACCAAGATCATTTTCCAAACCATATTTACTCAGCTCGAGTTTATATTCATCGCGAAATTCGATTAAATTTGCTCGATCACACAATTGTGCCAAACGTTCAACGATCTTTGTGTTGTTTCCATCGAAGAATTGAATTGGAAAGTAGGCATTTGCTGTTTTATCACAAGCCCACATGTATGGTACTGCAGTTTCCATCGATGACGACGTTGAAGCTTTGGCGTGAAATGCAAATGGATGACCATCACTAGAATAATGGCTCACCACCTGTTGAACATCAGTACCAATCGATTTGAGAGCGGTCTCAACATATTCTCCGTCGTTCAGTTGAAAATGATTGTGTACGAGCAAACACCTAATAGGTCACGCATTCCATATTTAATAAATACATGCGCCAAATTATCGATGGCACTTTCAATTCGTTTGGCTTGCTCACCTTCACCATTGCATTCAATGATTCGATTCAAAAGACCCAATTGGTTGAAATGTGTAGTAGAATACGCTTCAAATAAGCCCGTATCGAGCATTGTTTGTGTTGCAACCAGGGTTGCCAGATCGAAAATTCAAAAATCGAAAAGTGGTTTTTTAATGCTAAAATAGCTTATTTGTTTTTGCCTTGATAACACAATATCATTGATTCTGTTTCTGTTCATTTTCTCAATAATCTTAGAATCAATTTGATATAAAAATATAATCAAAACTTTTGATTCAAAAGTATAAAGTTATACATACACATAAATTTTACAAAATTTGTATAAAAACACGCTAAAATTTATTAAACGTCACAATGTTTTTTCGCTCATATTTTTCATTAGCTCGAATGTTCTTCAATATATCACGCTGAGTTAAAAGATATTTATACAAATACTCGCTAGGAGAATTAAAATTCATTCTGATTTTCAATTCTGCAGCAGCTAATTCAATATTCATTCCATTACGATAATCAAACCATAAATGTCTCATTATGAATAAATATTCTTTCGACAAAAGGGTTTGCTCGTGGAATTGAAAAAATCTAACAAATGAGTTTTTTCATATTTTATGTTGAATTCGGACAATTATTTAGTAAGACAGACCAGAATTGATCTGTTCGTATACGATTAAATTATCTTGGAGCGCTCAAAAAACTTAAATTTAAAAAAATTTAAAAAACCCAAAGAAAATCAGGAAATCGGAAAGCTATCGGAAAATCTTGACACCCTGGACGAGAGTAGAGTCCTTTTATCACGCGATCTTTTTCATCGGAAACGGCCTTAACCGACGTCGTTAACGTTCCGAGGAAAAACGGTCCGTAATCCGAGCTGTCGGAAAATGGTGGTCGTTTTCATCGTTTAGGGCATTAATTACGCTGTTTCTTGATTGTTTCAGGCGGGCTGAATGATGGACCTGGAAAGGCATGGCTTCAGATGCGACTATAGAAGGATCTCGCTGAATCACCGGTCTAGTAAAAAATTCAGCTTTCTCTAGTAGTTTCTGTGGGTTAGCAGGCCTTTTCCAATAGAGATGTGTAGAACCGTAAGTTTTATTTTTATGGACTTGTTCGTGAAACTTATTCGCAATTCAAGCGCTGATTCATACAGAATAAAATTCAGTTTCTGTGATGAAATTTTCCTATCAATATCTCAACGAACTTGAATGTACTATTTTACATAGGAATTAAACTCTACAGGCCATGATTCCTCGGTTAACCCTTTTATAGCCCTATAGTACTCAGTGTATACTACTTTAGTCATATTTTGATGATGAATATTTCTTGAAAGATGAAGCTTCACAAAATCGTAAATTCAGTCAAAACAATCAGATTAGGTATAGCCTTCGAATCTAAATGAACTGTCCAACTTGAATTTTTCATGAAATATATGAGCGAACTGCAAACCATGAAAATAGACGTTAAGAATTTCTGATAAATGAATTTTTCTACACCCTGGATGCTTGTATTAGATACCTAAACGTTTTCAACTCGTTATTGGTTACTACAGGAAACACATGAGTTATGTTCTAGCTTTACACGTAAAATAAGTAGCTGGGAAAAACCACAGTTCACTCACATTCACTGTTCGCATTCAAATCAGCTCGGCGATTAAAAAGAATAAAATTTTTAAATCGGCACTGTTTCCTCGAAAAACAAGGTGGCTTCAAAGGACATGCTTTACTGTGAACTTTTTCGAAGAGCACATCAGCAAAAATTCAAGTGAATAAGAAATTTTGACAGGTCGTCAAGGGTTGTACAAAGTGGGCGCTGTGTGCTCTTTTGTTTTTCATTTTATAATATTGAGGAATTTGTTTTTCCTTAAAATTCCTCCTTGCAAAATCATTTTTCTGAGTTTCAATTCACTAACCCGCTTAGAGACGTGTACTCGATATAGAACTATATACCAAACATATTGTAAACTCTTTTAAATCGACAGAAGATTTTCATCAACATTCGCCTGTATTAGTTCTATTGCGAATAGGGTATATATTTCGCACGTTCTCTATGACGGTATCATATTGCATCCTAATGAGTTGAAATGTATTGTAGATTTCTACAGGGCGTCCATTGTTTGTTCAAGAATCAATTAAATAGCATCTGTCGTAAGCACTCAATATATAAAAGTTTGTAGAACAAAATTGACTCATATTCGACAAACTAATAAATGCATACAGTGAGAGCAGAATGTAATCGCCGTTGAAGCGATGATATTTTCAGTATAAACCCTCAAGAAAATGTTTGTTTGTATCGGCTGATAGAAATTATTTTAGTGCACAATCCTTCATTTGTAATAAAATGTGATATAATAACCTTGGTCGAACGTTTTTTTGCAAGCACATGCAATTCTTGACTTTCTTGATCAAGAAAGTCAAGAACTATGGACACATCTTGAGGCAAGACATGAGGCCTTTCGGTGAGCTCAAGTTCTTAAACTTCTTGCTCATGCACTATGGACACCAGAGCTCCTCGTGGGACGGGATGGGACGAACAATTTTGGAAAATTTTAAGCAGACAAGAAAGAATTGAAGTCTCTTTCGATGTGATTCTATTATATGCTTACTATCTTTATCCATTAAAATTATATTTATTGACGTACGTGACCGCTTTCAAATTTTATTCTCATATTTTAAAACATTTTCGGTATATGTTGTTCAATTTACCAAAAATATTTAAAAAAAACGAATATAAGCTTTTAAAAGTCATCTAAGACAACGATCTTTAATTTTAATGGATTGAGATAGTATACATATCATAGAATCATATCGAAAGATATTTTGATTCTTTCTTGTCTGCTTAAAATTTTCCAAAAATATTCGTCCGATCCCATCTCACGCGAAGCTCTGGTGGACACATCTTGAGCTCAAGTTTTGGCAAGCGCATGAATAAAAAAACTTCGACTAGGGAATAAATACGTGAGATTTGAAAGAATTACAAGTTTTCTCTGAATATCGCTTCATGAAAGATTAATACAGGCTATCATCGCAGTATTGAGTATGATTAAGAAATTTTGTGTATTTATTAAGACAGAAAAATAGCACATTGATATATTCTTTTCAAAAAAATTTATACACATTTATTCAAATATAGCTTAAAGAAAATCACAATAAGTCGTATTATCTATAATGAATTATCATTGTAGAATTAGAGTTAATTTTGAACAAAATAAAAAACTATGCAACTATGTTATCATTTTTTGTTTGTCCACTTGATGAATTCAATTGCTGATTTCACGACAATCGAGCACCATTTGACGAAATTTATCAGCTGAATTAGCTCGTGTTGATGTATTGTCTCGAGTTTTAGTTGATATCGTAGCATTAGTCGGTGTTGTCGTTGTTAATGTTGGATATTTTTTCAATAAATCTTGTTGTTTAATTGAACCCAAACGAACTAATACAGGTGTATTGGATTTGGTAGTCGTTGCTGGTTTTGTGGAAACTTTTCGATCAATGGCTAAACCGGGTTTCGTTGTTGACGATGAATCTGCTGCAAAGGCACGTAAAGGCCCATGTGATGGATTAGGTTTTATTGGTGTTTCATCTAGTGACGATCGAGGACTTAGGACTGGACTATTCATAGAAGCTGTCGAAGAACGACGACTAGTATCATGTTTGGATGTTTTTCTATGACAATCAGTATTTAGATTCATGAAAACAAAAAGTAATTTTACTATTTACTTGTGCGACGAATTTGGTAGCTCTAATGGCTCTGGCGTATTTGTAGTGTGAAATATCTCTTTTTCCAGTCGATTACGTTCATCTCTGAGTTCTAAATTGAATTAAATTAGGATTACTTCTAGCCGTTTGAAAATTAACTGATATTTTTTAATACGGAATGAACCTCAAATACGTTTTCATATGATTGTTGGGCTCACCAAGATCTAGTGATTTTGATGAAGTCCCGTCTCATTTTTCAGTTAAAGCTCTGTCAAAATATCTATTAACTTAATAAAAATTTGTATCTCTTTTCATTTCTAAACGATGTAATATCTCATTACACGAACAATCCTGGTCCAATTACGATAAAGCAACAGTTGTTCGATGATTAAGATTCATTTTTGCTTCAGAATGGAAACTGTACAAGTAAAATTAGATTCTTTCTTTATGATAGGCAATTGTTCTTTTATAATTAGCGTTTATCTATTTTCATTCGAATGTTTCTTATGTTGTTACCTCCGAGAGTTGGTTCTCGTAAGAGGCCTCTTGTTTTTGCACGATAATCGGCTTCTTCTTCTAGTTTTTGCTAAAGTAAAAACAAAGTAAAAATAATGCTATGCTAGTAAAAACAAGAAGTCTTACATGTACATAAGTAACATGATTTTCAAAGGTGTTAATATCATCAGTAATAGCTTGTCTTAAACGTTGTATTATATCATCGATGGTAAAATCTTGTAGCTTATTACGAACTGTATTAATATCAATATTTGATTGTGTCCGTGGTGATAGAGGATTTATGATTTTAGTTTCATCAATATTTGCAGCTGGTTCTGGAATAGTTAATATCGGTGTTTCTCGTCCATGACGATCACGAGCTGATACAGGTCGTTCACGAATACGGCGTTCATCATCTCCAGTACCTGCCACAAGTGCATAGTTAATAGCACTCCAATTGTGTCCATTTGATAGACGTCGACGAAGTATTTGATCATCTTTCGCACATTGTTCATGAATATGTTTAACGAAAAATTCGATTTCAGTAGTTAAACGCTTTCGTAGAACAGGTGGTTCAGCTAAACTCCGATGTGTTGGATCTGTACAATTGGCAACAGTTTCATTTCTAGATTTATAAGAATATTTTTCTTTTCATTAGGCAAAAGAAGAATTTTCTTACCGATAATCTCGCCAAATGTCAAGTAAATTATCAACTTCACTTTCAATTTCTTCACATTGTTCGATTAATGATTGGCCCAAATAAAATTTTACATAATCACGTTCAGCAGGATTTAAACTTGTTGACAGTTCTTTCCATGTTGATAATGGTTTATCATAAGGAATAAATTGAGAAGAACGATTTTTTGACGACGAATTCATACCATGAAATGTTAATCTAAAATTAAGTATAGAAATAATACTGTTAACAACTATCTTAAATTATTATTATTCGTAAAGATTTATTTTTCTAGATAACTAATATTTTTATTAGGTACTTCAAAATTTCAACAGTCGACATTCTGACTGTTTGAGTTACTTCACAACCCCTCTCTTCAACTGTTTCTTGCATCAGATGGAGATAGAGAGAGAGGTCGCTTTACACGTTGAAAGCATCGATTTACTTTTGTGTGAATAACTTGTATGTTTTTAAAGTAACTAAACTAGATTTAAGAGACCACAATACAATCATTTATTTGTACAACTTCACATATTGACTTTTTTTTGTTATTATTATTTAAAAAATTTTAAATTTTACATCACTAAATCGGCATAGTATTTTAATCAAACGAAATGTACAACAACAACAACAACAACGAAAACAAACTAAAGCGTCTACAGTAAAAGTTCTGATAAGCTCAATCTCTCTGAGTGGCCACTGATAAGAATGACTTTTGTATTTCTATGCGACATTTACCTACCTGAGTTCGATCTTTGAAAAAGAAAACGCTTTTAAGATTTCAAAGTTTTAGTATTCATTAAATAATTAGTCATATCTGCGTGTGATCCAATTAACATGGCATCAGCTTCTATGCACATTTTTTCTCGTGCTTTATTCATAATACCATTGCACATTTTTTTATGATAATAATGTCGTAAACCAGGTTCAACCGCTCGAAATACATAACAATCTGATGTGGGATCATTAAATCGGTGATATAAATTACCATCTTCTAAACCCCAATCACGATTATTTGTTTCCCATCCGCCAATTTTATCTAGATCTTCCTTGCGCACAGCAACATTACCAAAACCATAAATAGAGAATAGACCACTTCTTGAATTGATATCAATTGTTGGATTATGACGCGTAACGAACATGTTAGAAAAAAAAGAAAATATAATAGGAAAATACACTGTACAAGATGAAATTGACAATTGATGAATCATTAAACGGCGAGTACTATCCAATGCTTGCCCGGTAAATATAAGATCGACGTCTAAAAAAAACAATAATTGATTGTTTGTAAATAATTTCGAAGCTAATTGGCGGCCAAGTCCACGATTATATGAAGTTTTATTGTTATCAATAATTGATATACGAATAATCGATGGATATCGGACTGATAATTGATGAATAAACTCAATAGTTCGATTATTTGCTCGAGTATTTTGTGAAAAATAAAGTATGGTTAATGTAAAATGCTTATGTCTAGTTGAATCATTGATTACTTCGCTTTCAAAATTATTTGTAAATCTTAATAAAGCTTCATCTTTATTACTTGAAACAACAATAATATTTAATTGATTTAAATTTTCATTTAATTCTGTATCAAATTTTATTTCTCGATATTCAAAACGATTGTTCTTTGCAAATGTCTGATGAATATGAAATCGCTTTTGAGTAGTAGCAAGTCGATTTGAAGATTTCGAATCTAAATAAACATTCAATTGAACTTCAACTAAGATACCGATGCCATGCGTTGATGTTACATGATGATATCCGAATGTAAATTTGCCCTGAGTTAATATCCACTTCGATGAACTTCGATACGAACTCATTCTTGTCTTTTCAATATACGATCCAACAGTTTGTTCAATATAGAATCTCCATCTTGGATCAATCTTTCGACTGAGTACATGTTGTGAAAGATCAAATTCTAATTCAGACAAAAACGTTGCATCATTTTTCCTATATCTTAATGCGTTTAACGATGCATTAGTTTTCACGTATTTCTGTTCTTGTTTTGCTCGTAAATAGAAAGCATAGATTTGTCGAAATGTATATTGATCTTTAATTGGATGCATAATCAATGCTTGAGAAATAATCGATGACGTAAAATCATGACCAAATGAATATCGAGGACCATAATGATGATAGAATAACGAATTCGCATTGTAGGCTCTCGAACAACCAATATGAACATGTTTTAATATACAACGACCTAACTCAACGTCTTCATGTGGAGTAAGCGTTTCATTGTGAAAACAATGATCAAGCCAAGGACCAAGCTTTGCTAATGTACTTCTAGAGAGGATAACTCCACTGCCACCCATACAGAAATACTGAAAAAAAAATAATAAAACCGAATATAATAAATTTTATATTATTAATTAATATTTACTTTTCCCGATGGAAAATGAATTGGTACACCATTTCGTCTTCCAGACCCTCCTTGGCCTATATATAGGTTTTTTTTAGAATCAATTGATTTAAGCCATTTTCCCAGTTCTTCAATGTTAACATAAGCATTATCGTCTAAACGTAATAACCATGATGTCCTATGGCGATAAAATGCATAAATAAATTTCATTGCATAAAAACTTTTTTTTTGCGGTGGATAACTATTTTCCACGTTTTTCAATTTAACAATAAATAAGCAAGCTTTAATATTTTGATTTAATTTAAGAAATAGTTCTTCAATTGTCACTTTTGTAGTTGAAGATTTCTCTTCAATAAATACAATGATTTCAATTTCAATCGTTGCTCTTAATACCCACGTGTTGAACATCGAAGGTAAATATATTAATAAACGCTCATACGATGAAATAACGGCTATGGTTAAAAATATTTCTGAACTCTCGTTTTGGCATGTTCCATATGTTCGATATTGAAAATGCTCATAAAACGAATATTTTATTCGTGTGGTTATCATGGTTGATGATGTACAAGGAAATTTAACGTATGTTTTCCAATAAAAAATGCCAATGGTAAAACCAATCGTAGAGCCACATAAGAAATATAAACAAAAAATCAAGTTTCTATGTGCTATGCGAAACATTCATTTTTTTTCATCTAAAACTGTAGAGAAATATCATCGATTTTCATCTCATGCATTTTCTTTTACGTCTTTTTTGCCTCGAAAGCAGTTCATAAAATAGTGTCAAACAACAAATTAATTAGATTCTAAAAATTGAATACATCAATATAATTTTGAGTGCCATTTCATCATTTTCAAAACAACATAAGCGATGAAATGGCAACAAGAAAAAAAATTCTCGTCTCCCCTCACCATCGGTAAAAAATTGAAAGAGAAAACAAGGCTGATGATTGATTTCTTTGGTTGTGAAATTGACAAGACGAAAAAGAAGAATATTAATTTTAGAAAAAAGAAAAAGAAAAATATTAATTTTAGAAAAAATAAAAATAAAATAAATGTTATACTTCTTCGAAGTGAAAAGAAAATACTATTGGTCATTTCGTTTTCAACATGGCATATATATTGAATACTTCTGTACAAATTCTTTCGGTCAAAGAGCATTTTTCTCAAGGCTAACTATCACAAAGCTTAAGGCGATTAGAGTTGTTCTCTTTTTCAAACTTTTAAATTTATCTTCGAGTTGAATTTTGTTAGTATTGCTAAGATAAGTAAAAGAAAAACATTGTCAATGCTGCTTACCCATTTTCATTTTACAAGCATTTATTTGAGGAACCGTTTTTAGTTTTACATTCATATGGCTCTATATTTTATTTATTGAATAAAAGAAAAATGAAAAGAAAACACAAAAAAATAACATCAGCCAGTACTTCAAACTACACTCACACCACCATTAAATGCAACAAGAACCGATAAAATAACACAACCAACTACATTGAATTCAGCTTAAAAGTACTGTCTTTGCTTTTTTCTTCTTCTTTACTAATGAACATCACTATCATTCGATTTCATATCTGTATATGTACGATATAGTTGAAAATTAACCATACCACGCATACGTCTTGCATTATATTCAATGCCAGGTGCCCAAGCGCGACACGTAATACTTACAAGACGATACAATGGTAGTTTGTTAAATTGAACTAAGACAAACGGTTGAACATGATCTTTTGCATTACTAAAGTTTAACATTTAATATTTGTCATGAAGTTTTAATTTTTCTTCAAAAGAAAATTTTTACCGAAATGGAAAAAAATAATTTGGTATAACACCAAATTTAGATGAACCCACTGGATAATTCAATGAATAATAAGTCACATTTGTTAGTACGTCTTCATCTGCAGGATGCTATTTAATCAAGAATAAATTCATTTATTTCTTGTCTTTATCAGGAAGAGCAAACAGAAAGAAAACGGATCATGATATTTCTCTTAAGGCTATTAGAAATATTTTACTAGTCGTAGGAGAATGATTGCATAACTCAATAGGTAGGCACACTTACAAGATTCAAGTATCGCTTCTGTTTGAATATGTAATAGTGTTTGGCTTCCGATACTAGTGCGCATTTTAACGCACGATTCGATCCTTATGAATCTAGTTTTCTTGATTGACTAATTAATTATAGTACTAGATATATGTATATTTAAAAGCTAAACTTTGTGAACGCAAACCACAGCTTATAGATACGTATATATGTTCACGAATGATCGATCATTCTCTCGCTTTGATTTTTAAACAGTGCTTTGAATATTTGCATATATAATCTCAATATCAAAAGAAAAAATGTTTTCAAGCAAGATAAAAAATGGATGACTTAAAAAAAAGAATCGGTGGCATTTAAAGTATGAATTTGATATTGAATAAGAATAAAAGAAAATGCTCGATAAGTACAAATGTAGGTACACTTACGGTTCCTGCGCAAGTCACATACACGTCACAATTCGATGTACTTTTATCACTAAAAACTCCTCGGAGTTCTTGAATATGCAATGGTAAAACACCTTTTATAGGTTTCCACTCGTAAACCTAGATATAAAATCGTTCGATAGTTTCGTATTTAGTAACGGACACACGAATTCATTTTCATACTTTGTTAAGTTTAACAAGAATACATGGCTGTTCATACTTAAAGCCATACAGATTTTTATCTGAACACGGATGATTATCATTGTTAACAATATGATACCAATTAAACGAACAAGCTGCACCAGATTGTAGTTTAGATGCTGGTTTATCTACAGAACATTCTTCGGTTTTAGCATCTTGATTTTGTAGAAGAAAAACATTTCGAAACAATTCTAACGACGAAGCAATTTGTTGTTGTTGTGTTGAGTTATTTGTTATTCGTACAAGACTTTCAGAAGTCGACGGCTGTGGTCGAAAACCCATTCCAACTATTTAGAAATATATATAAATAAAGAAAATTCAATTATTGATAAAAACACAAACCAATAGCATTGGTACTTCGAACGGCCATTGTACTTTCGGTATTAAAATATCTTGGTTGAGTCCGATCCAGCCGAGAAGCAAAAATATAAGTTAAACCAACAAAAAAACACCCCAAAAAGCAAAAGAATATTGCATAAAAAATTGATAATTTAACTGCAATATAAATAAAAATATTATTATGGTTGTAGTAATTTACTTTTTATTTTGCATTTACTCCAATTAAGTGCATCCCGGTCAAGAATTGTTCTACGTCTTGAATCATAAACAAGGGTTCCAAAGGATAATCTTGCATTGACTCGTTTTTTCGTGTTTTCATCTAATAAATTCTTAACATCTGTTCCACTTTTTTGTACTTCTCTATTGTGATTTTCTGGTTCTATAGTAATATCATTTGGTTGTCTCTCTCTATTTGCCATTTTATCTAAAGTATTGCTCATGTTTACATTTTCCTGTCAGGTTAAAACAAAAGAAAGTCTTACGTTTTTATTTTTTTTTACATGAAAATAAAAACGCTAATGTGACTGCCCGTTGGATGAGTGAATATACGAATAAAAAGTAATGTCAGAACATATGAAAATGCTTTCAAGCGTAACCATCGAATGTACGCCTTTTCCTCGCACCAACAGCAAAACGACAATCATGCTTTCATCGTTTTCTTCTTAGATATTAGAACAACGAAACATTTATTTATGTAAAAACATGCAAATATGAACAAGACAAGACAAGACAAGACAAGACAGAATAGCACTCTGCTGTTGAAAAAACAATAATAGAAATAAAATAAATTTGTAATAAAAGATATTTTTTCAAAAAAAGTGACATAGACGAATTAATGTTCAAATGGTTCTTATTCTGAAATTATTATGCTTTAGGAGCATTTTTGTTTGATCGTAAGATATCAAATGTGGCAACTCCACGACGTGTTGTACCTTCAGATAATTGTACGATATTCGGTGCCCAAGCGCGACATATTACATTTACTTTTATTTCTAATGGTAATGACGTAAATTGTACTAATACGAATGGATCAACTTGCTCTCTTGAATTTCTGAAAGATTAATTATATATACAGAATAGAAAAAAAAATTCTGAAATTTTTACGTATAGGGATAGAAATAATATGGTATACCACCATAACCCGAAATACCAAGTGGATGCAAAATAGAATAATATGTTAGATTACCAATTACTAGTCTATCACTTGCAGTTGTACCATTACAAGTTATGTAAATATTTTGTTCTTGCTGATCAATAGGCAATATCGTTTGGCCTGTGGCATTGGCAATTTGATCGATGATATTACCTGCAGCTGGTAGCCAATTATAAATCTTCAAAGAAATAAAAATTAATGTTTCTTAGTCATATTTTCAATCATATTTGATAGATGATTGAATTCAAAAATTGTTTTTACTCGATTTAATTTAAGTAATACACATGGTTTACCACTACTCCATCCATACATATTTGTAGTCGAACAAGGATGTGCTATAGAAGGAAAATAGACGATCATTTGAAGGAGACAAATCGAAATAGATATATTCAATACATTCACTTGTGACAATATCTGTCCAAGAAAACACACACGAACGATCTCCTTGAAGACTGGAGGCTGGATTAGATGGACTACATTCGTCCAAATATGTTGAATCGTATTGTGTCAAAAATTCTATATAAAATCAATAGGAAAAACATAATGACACAATGGATACTTTTATAACTATGATTACGAATTTTATAATTTGTTAAAGAGGAGATTGTTTGAAGTTGAGATGCTGTATCATTATAAACAGTAAGTGATGTGTCGTCTATAGTAGGCATCGGACGATAACCCATTCCTAAAAGTTAACACATAGGTCATTGTTTTCATTTGTAATTATAACTAACCAGGATAAATCTTTCCACCGTCGCTCATTTTACTCTGAAGATTAGTATATGTTGGTGTTTGACGTACTACAATAGCACCGAATACAGCCATTATACCGCAATAGTATAGACCCGAACAAATGTAGAAAATGAAATAATATAAAGAGATTTTAATCCAGGAGTTGCTTGTGTTTCCACATATTGTTTGTTGTTCTTTATTAAAAAGAAAAATTCCAGATGATTTTAATAAATTGACTGAACGTGTTTTGATGCGATACATAAGGGGCATTTTAACTTCGGCATCGCCATCTCTGCCATTTGATTGTTCTATTATTTCAGTTGATGTCATTACTATGAATTCGACGTATTAAGCAAAAACTGCGTATTCAGTTATTTGTTGTTTACGCGTTTGACTGCGACCAAAAAATAAACGAATCGTTGAGTTTGATAGTTGCATGACTGGAAACAGAATTAATAATGTCATAGGCAACCAACCATGACTGACAATCAACGTTACAGTTATGGTTAGTGTGTTAAAATACCAAATATCGCCATTTTTTAACTGACTTTTGAAAAACACTGCTCGATTCAGTTTTGTTTACAAATTTGAAATCTGTTCAATTGATTCTTTACTTATGATATGTAACAGTTCATATGGAACAAAACAGGATTTATTGCACTCTAAAAAATCAAGACGTATATAGTGTACATGCAAGACGTTTCGTGCGCTAAAACAAGACGCTTCGTCTTCTTTCTTATTGGTTCATATCTAACTCGATAAGACGCTTCACGCGAAGCGTGACCGATTTTAGACACTCGAGTCGAGCGTCTTAATCGATCCTGATTGTAGTATTTAAACTAATGTTTTTAAGCGTCTTACAGTAGTCTTTTTTAGACGCTTCTATCAATCTATGGTTCACCAATTCAAGAATTCAGATTTTTATATGAACCTTAGATATTAGAATAAATATTATCAATAAAATAATTTTTTTACACTCTACTTGAGTTAAAATTATATTTGAAAACTAGAGAAATTATTATAAAATTTTTTATATATATTTTTTGATGTTTAATGAAATTTCTCGAAGGTGATATTCTTGTGGAATAATATATTATCTTCGAAAAAATTTTATTTGAGTAAGTCTCAGTTTTGAGGAATTTCATTAAACATCAAAAACTATATATAAAAAATTTTATAATAATTTCTCTAGTTTTTAAATATCATTTTAACTCAAGTAGAGTATAAAAAAATTATTTCATCGAGAATATTCATTCTAATATCTAATGTTCATATAAAAACATGAATTCTTGAATTAGTGAACCATAGATTGATAGAATCGTCGGGGAAAACTCATGCAACACTTAAGTCTAAAACGAAAAAAAAAGTCTGAAGTATTTTTTTAAATATACAATATTAAAATATAGCTGTAATCAGCTATTTTTGATAATTTTTCTATCATCTAGAAAACAAATAAAAAACTTGAAAATATATTAGAAATAAATAAAAAAGAAATTTTGGTAAAATGGTTCGCATATTTTTAAAGCCCCTTCACTTCAGATATCGAATCAAGAGATACGGATCTCTTCAAAACCACGAATATCCTCAATTCGAGTTAAAATGTGAAGTAGTTCACGGCAGAAAAGCCATCGGAAAAACTAGTTCGGGAAAGAGTCAAATCCTAAATATTTACAAGAAATCGAATAAGACTCTTTGTTTCACATCCGAAAGTAAATTCTCATAGCTACGAAAGAAAGTAAAAAAACTGATCTATTGGGGGATTCATTTTCGTCACCATTATCAATTACTTGACACTCATCTACAATAAAGGAATCATAATAATATGTGAAATAGGCGAAAAGTCTTTATTTTGTTAAAATCCAAAATAAATCTTTAAAATAATTACATAATGAATTATCGAGTAAAAAAATTATGCTTTGAAAATCTATGGATGTGATTTTCATTTCTATCTTGAAATGATAATTTTATTGATATTTGTAATCAACAAGAATTTTGAATGTCAACATATATGTACTACATTCAAAGCTATTATCGTCTATAGCTGAATTTAGTTTTGTTTAGTAAATCAAAAACTCACAAAAAAACTTAAGAAATTGAATAATTTCGTCTATGAGCGACATCATTCGAGAATATATCGTTATACGAATGGAGCGAACGATTATCCTTCTACAAAAAAAAATTATCAATCCTCTCTATCATGAACTTAATCAGTAATTTCCCATAAAAGATCCCACTCACTCATTAATTAATTACACCAATTCGATGAGTTCCTATGTAAAATATATTTTCAGTAATAATTTTTCAGATTAGGATTTTTTTAGCAAAATCAGATGATGAATTCATCAATTATGGAGAATGATATTGATGATGATGGTGATGATGACAGCGATCTTAATAACAATGAATTTAAACGTATTTTATTTCCTATTCTATCAACAAATATATCACCACTTCGACCATCAGTAACTAGTTCGTCCTATTGTGATACCAATTCATATGAAGGTTTATTTATGGAAAGTTGTGCAAAACTTCACGAACAGATAGCACATTATTGTTGGCCATTCTGTCCAATTTATTTACTACATATAAATACATATTGTCACATTGATTATTTTGCTATACCAGCTGAAATAGCTCTTGTCGAAACAACATTTTGGCCTCAACTATATGGAAATAAGATCAATGTAGAATCTATGAATATATCGAAAAAAGTCAATGAACATTATGAACGTCATTCTAATCTATGCAAACGTCTTTGTTCAATTACTGATGATTTTCATGATTTTGTCCATCCAGGTGATCAATTGCCCACTGGCTATCAAGCAGATATTCTCGAGCATTCAAGACGAACTCATGGTTTGAAGATTTTTGATACTATTTTTAGTTTGAGAGTTTTCGAGCGACGATTTTCATTGATATAGAAAAAAGAGAGAGAGAGAGTTAAATACTAATTATTTTCCTGGTTATATTTCTTATTCATTTCTTTAAGGATTACCATGTACACCATATGAAAAAATTGGTACACAAGATTATAATCAATTATTAGATGATTTAAATGAAATGCTCAGTTCATTATGTGATTCTCGTCAGAAAACTAATCATGGAACTATGCCAATGTTTTGCACAATAGAATCATTCTGGTCAACAAAAGCTGCACTTGATTGGATCTACGATCAAC
Organism: Rotaria socialis; assembly: GCA_905331475.1. Classification (NCBI taxonomy): domain Eukaryota; kingdom Metazoa; phylum Rotifera; class Eurotatoria; order Philodinida; family Philodinidae; genus Rotaria; species Rotaria socialis. Next base: position 105,252 of record CAJNYU010000552.1, on the reverse strand, counting down.
CATCAACACGAGATCGTCTCGATGATTATACATTGTATCCAATCGAAGCATTGATTGCTGTTATTTATAGAAATTTCTATAGTCGAGTTCAATTTAAATGTGAACTTGGCGTATTGATGGGGTGAATATTTAAAATTATTGAAATAATAGTAATAATGTTTTTATTCTCCCTTCTTTTCTTTTTCGTTAGCAAAACTCCTCAACAACCCGTACTTCATTCTCGTGCATGCGATTATCATGCTATACTAGAAAATAAATATTGTGCTATGGCTCATGTAAGTTTATTGATTGATGAAATATTATTATCTTATTGATTTTATTATGAAAATAAAAAGGTTCGTGATCTAGCAGAATATTATACTTCATTAATGGCTTATTTATACTATACATATTGTGATCATAATTCGACAACATTGTTACCTTATGTAAAAGTAACATATCAAGGAAATTTGTCACTTCAACAAGAAGCTTATCGGTCTGGTAAAAAAGAACGATTTAAAAAAGTAATAAATGGTAATTATTCATCATACGATGATACTTCATTATCGTCAAGTATCAGCTCGAATGACAAAGCATTTGAAAATAATAAAAATCCTATTCAAATGAAAAAATATGAAAATCATCGAAATCATTCAATGAGTATGTAATATGTGATTGTTTTTTGTTTTCTTAAATTAATTCTTCAGTTTAACATCTATGATAGGAAAAGAATCTAATTCAAATTTGAATCCATTAGCTGTACCGTTTGAGATACAGATTCAACAACAAGAACGTATTCAACATTCTAAAGACAATAATAAGCCACCAGCTCAGCTGGTATTATTTGAGCCACGTAATACACCAAGTCCTGTACCTTCATGTCAAACAATGTATCAACGTATGCATCATCGACCACGTGAAAATTGGGATTAATATAAACCACCGAAATATAATTGATATTATGTTTGTTTTTGTTTGATTGTTTGTTTGTTTATGTAAGAGAAATTATTTGTGAGCATATTTTTCTGTTTGAAAATAACGAAACAAGAATAAAATGTTTCGAGATAAATAGTTAAATTTTAGTTTTTAATTATAATTTAAAAGGGATTCGTTTTTGGTAAAATTTATTTTATGTTTACATAAGAGGCTTAGCAGAATTTTGTGAGATTGACTGCTACTTAAAAGTGGATTGCAATTATTTTCTGGAACGTATCACTCATTGACAGGTGTGTTCCGATGGGAATCGTATTTCTAAAGCTTATCCGACATCGATATTTTCTCGTGGCAACTAGTAAGCACTCATTTTGTTTTCACTCGAATGCCCTAGAGCTTTCGCTAATTGACTAATGTCTTATTGACGAAATGTGGAAATCCTGTACTAGAAATCTTCGAGTTACATGTACTTCATAATTGACCCGATCGATTCAACAAGATATCGGCTAATTAAAGAGTCGACACATTGTATAGAACATTTTTGTACTTATTACAAAAAAACAAAGAGAAAAATTGCCATAAAGTCATATCCAAAATGATAATAATTATGAAGTATTTCCCATAAAAAGATTAATACGAGTTGGATTTATGATAGAATAATGTAAAAAAAAACATAATAACTAAATTCCATTAAAATAATAAGTGCCTCGGTTTCATTTGTCAATGAATTTTAAGTATTTAATGAACAAGAATACTGTGTCGATCATAGACTACAAATGATAACTGAACTGACATTAATGATACATTAGCAAGTATAAATCACATTTTTTTATGAAAAATAAATTGAGTTTAGCAATTTCCTTTTTTTTTGTTTCAAGCGTCAACTATATTCATTTATGAACTTTTCTAATAGTTTTAAAACCAAGTTTCAAATGATTACCTATTGAAATTCATTGTTTGTTATTTTTAGTTTCTTAATATGATCATAATACAAGAAAAATATGAAAAGATTTTCGCTCCAAATGACATTTTGATGTTATATATAGTCGACACACAGTAAATATTGAACCTGCCAATTGTGTTCAACCACGATATGTCATTACATGAGCTTTTAATTCATTTATGTTACGCGTAGGAGTGTACGTGACTAGAAGATTATCTATTGTATAAAGAAAGTGTTCACCATTTTCTAGTTCTTATATAGATAATTGATGCTAAAGATCATTGAAGTAGACCAACTGATTGATTCGAGAAAGACTCCCTGCGGTTACAAGATCATTAATTCTAAGAATACAACAATTCTTAAGAAAAAGCGAAAGAAGAGAAAAAAAGGAAGAGAATAGTAGCTAAGTTATAAAAAAAGAAAAATTTCTCATATTCTCCCTTCATCTCTTTCCATATTCGGAAAAAGTCTCAAACAGGCACTTCACTTCTTATTCTCTCTCAATTATCTTTATAATAAATACTAGCTATAACAATAAATAATGTTTCATCGTCAGTCATTGTTATTGACAATTTTTTCAATTATTTTAATTCAAATTTCTTATATTTATTCAACTCCAGTTATTTCTGCAGCTGCTAGCCATATTATTGAGGAAAATGATGATGATTATCAACGTGCATACAATGGTTTTATCTATCATATAAAAAATATTGTCGATGAAAGAAATATCTATGAACAAATGATGTTACTTAATCAGTTACGTGAATATCTAAATCGTATGTGTATTACTGGATTTTTCGGAGCAATACATGCTGAAGCGTGCCAACGCGTAGTGGATGTTTTTCATCAAAATTATATTCATAGTCGTATAAATGACAATGAAATCACTGATACATCCAATGAAACACACGGTTTACAAAAGCGTTTCTTTTGTAATGGATTTATTGGTTGTAAAAACGCTCACGGCTGACTGTCAACGGATCGGAACGATAACAACAAGAGAAAGAAAGATAAACAGTATTTTTAACGCAAGAGAGTATGATTGTGGAGTTTTATTTTGAAACCACTCATAAAAATAAATAGAAATAAATCTTCATTTTGTTGTATTTTCTTATTCATTCAGTATTGATAAGAGTCTATTTCCTTCACGAATACCACTTTCGAGTGCACCATGAACAGTTGAATAGCCATTTTCATGAGTTGCTTCACCAGCAAATAGTATTCGTGGAATCTAAAGTAAATATTTCAATTGATCAATTTGTCAATTACAATCTTCAAAAGCTTTTTTTCTATTTTATCAGATTATCGATGAAATCTTGTTTTCTCAGAACTAATCCAATACACTAACATATAAATATGATTATCAAAATAAATGAAAGATTCTAGCATTGATTTTTTTCTCTGAAAATCAAAATCATACCCCATCCGGTTCGTAGGCAGTTCGCAATTGTTCTCCTGCTTTTGCGGATGATTTAATCGAATAATATGAGTAAGACCCACGAATAAATCTATTCTTATGCCATTCACTTCTAAATATAATTTTCGATAAACAACAATAAGAATCATATTATAATAACGATGTCTTTTCCTACTTAAGGACACGATTTAATTTATTCGATTTCGAAGATAAATTCAAATAGTGACACAAAACTTCATGACAAATTTGACCAATAATATTTTCGTTAATATCTTCTATTAATAGAGCAGCCGAACCACCAAACCAACAGATTAATATAGGAACATTAGTTGATCGTAATTCATCATATCGATGAACTGCTTCAATAATTGTACTAACGACTCGTTCATCAATATGCTCGATCTTGATTAATGTTTTCAATGAATCGGAAAATTCAATTGATTTTTGTTTTTGTCGATCCAATAACATAATTTTACCAACGCCATCTGGCCAAAAACGTTTCTCATAGATCAACACAGTCTAAAGTCAAAACGTCGATAGATTTTGTTTTTCTTATTTGATAAAGAATTCTTTTACTTTATTGATTGTATCAAAACCAAGTCGATTGATTGCATCTTGTTTCTGTTCAATGAGTTCGATTTCATCAGCAAATATTGAAGAAAAATTTTCTTTTAAATAACCTAATGAACTTGTCCATACGATATGATCACATAAAATTGTACTTATTTCTTGTTCATGTTCAGATTTGATATTGTGATTTCGAGTCTCGACTTGCAATTGATGTGTATCGTTAAGATATTTTACACGAACTACTTCAGAATTTAAACGAATTCGATTATCATCTGGTATAAACGATTTCAAATAGGAAATAAATGGACGGTAGCCACCATTTTTCAATTCATATTCCATTAATCCTTCGAGATATTCATATGAACCATATTCTAAGTAGAAACATTTAATATATACATCCGTAACTAAAAGTAAATAATTCAACTTCTACCTGCTAAACTTAATGTGGCTAATGATGAACAGCCATTTTCAACTAATTCAGCTTTATCAAAATAATCAATAAATTCATCAAGTAAATGTTCACAAGAAGGCAATGCCGATAAAAAAAGTGGTTTAAAATTTTCAATTAAATAATCATAAAATGAATTATCTGTTGGTATTGTTACATCACCAAATTTCGATTGAGCTTCTTTAGCGAATTCTTCCCACACAGTTTGAACTGTGTCCACTATTTCTGGATTAAGCCTAGTTCGATCCGATCTTATAGCAATTGTTTCTATAGGTAAATAAAAAAAAATATCCATCATTTATCCCAATACACATACCTTCGTTATTTACGCTTGAAAGAGCCATAATACAATCTAATTGTTTACAAATTTCATAAACACGATTATTTGTTTTGCCATGAATAAATTGAGCTCCCTAGTAATAATAATATTAATATGATTAAAGAAAGCTCATTATTCCCTGTTTACCAAATCAACAACGGCATCAGGAGCTGATTGAATAGCATAGAAATAATTAGATAAAAATAAAGTTTATTTTAATGAAAACAAAACACAACCTGCATCAACAGTACGAATACGTCCACCTATATAATCTTGTGCTTCAATAAGTAAATAGTTAACATCGGGACTCAGAGTTTTAGCAGCAGCAAGACCTGCTGCACCACCACCAACAATGACTACTTTGACAGACTCCATGTTGTATACGTTTATGCTTACTCTTCTTTCTTTTCTTTTACACTTTCTTCAATGTATCTATAAAGGTAGTCAGGCCTTGTTTTTATGGCTATCAATACACCACAATAGATATGCGTTTTCTTTTATACGCTATTCTTACGAAATGTTTTCTCGTACGCATGTTGATAGTCGGGGATAGAGTGTAATTTCTTAAAGTGACACTGAAATTTTGTTAATTCTATTGATTCATCGAAGATGTTCATAGTACAAGTTCAAAATATCGATGTTCACTATAGTGGAATAACTTTTAAAAACAATAGAACCATCTTGCGGCTATTTTAAGTTAATAAAATTATTTCGGTAAATAATTATCAGCATTATAGAAATATTTTCATTTAAATGACTTTTATGCTTATTGGTTTCTATCGTACAAGGTATATAAAAAAAAACTTAGGTTTTTATTTAAAGCCCGAACGCACCGATAAATATTGTTCTTATATCTTCGTGGACGAGAAGGCGGTTCTTTTCTTGATCAACCCACTCTTCGATACTCTCATTCTTATAGATGCCTTAAGATAAACATTATCTATTGAATATCATAAATTTTTAATATTCTCATAAAAAGAAATCTTTTTTTCTGCGTTGATTCCGGTTGATTTTTGCCTTCAGACTAAAATTTTTCTCGTCCATGTTAGACAAAAATAATTGTGATTGATCCATTGAAAATGTTTTTGTTTCCAATTTGTTGAATTAGATTTCGCCAACGTTCATAGTTGTATCTCAATCCTTCTGGGAAATCCAATTGAAGCAGATAACCAATACGACAATTTTCTCACGCTGCTTTTAAATATTGAATATTAGATTTCAAAATTAATCCTAATTCATTGCCCAACGAATTAAACTTTATTGATTCTAGAATAAAATAACCATCTGCTTGAAACTTTAATCATAAGTATTATTTTTTTTTATCTCTATTTTAAATCGAAAATATCTCCTTTTTACTTCAGAACAAAAAATGAAAAACTTCATTTTCGATCGAAGTCATCTAAGTGATTTGATTAGTATATTTCTTTTTCTATCGACGAAGTTAGTATTCATTTATAGACTTCGAGATATATATTTCCATAAGCCCAATTTTAAATTATATCACAATGTTATTGAATAAAAAAAAACAAATAGAATAAAATTGTCCTAAGCAGTAGATGCTAAGCCTTTATCAAGTATATTAAGAATAATGACATAAATAGGAGCGAATTCTTTTTGTTGTCGATTACGAACTGTTTGAACATACGTTTCTAATGTTCCCCTAAAACGAAAATGTTTTTTACAAAGAAATTTTCAAAATAAAAGCCAAAGGAATTTACTTGATCATTGCTAATCGATCACTCATATTGGGATGTTCATCAAGCCATTGAATATATCGATTAATGGACCAATTCATTGCCTTAAAAATAAATGAGAAGTTTACTGGCCGTAACATAAGTCATTCTATTATAATTACTTGATGTGGTGAACGCATTTCAATAGGTGCTCTTGAAAATAAATGATGAAGAACAATGTCATAGGGAACAACATCGCCAATGACGGAATTATTTTGAAATTCTTCTGTAGTTAAAATTAACAATGATCGAAATGCTTTTAGAATTTTATAATGTTTCCCTAAATCTGTTAGACGACGACAGAATGGTGATAGGGCAAATTCGATTTGCGCAAAATCAACAACTAAACGTAATATTCCGCCTTCACCCAATGGTCGAACCAAACTAATATGTTCCATAAACAATTCAATGGCTCGGCATGCAATCGGCGCAAGACTAATAAAAAAATTTGTATATATATATAAAACTGAATTATTGATTAAATATAATTAACTTACTTTTCATACATAAAATCTTTACATTGAAATTCAGTGAAATAATCTTTTTGAATGCGGATTATAAATTCTTGTAATTCTTTCATATATAATGAACTTTGAGAGTCCGATTGAGTTCCAGTTGGTCTAACAAAGGTAAACAAAGGTTAGGAACTTTCTGATTTATAAATCAATTGATTTACTGTGAAAAATCTTCAGTATGCATCGTTGCAAGTATAGCCTCGATACAATCAGCGACAGAATTAAGGAATGGATGAATTGCTGTATTCATTAAAGAATGAACACACTAGAAAATTAGAAGAAAAATATGAATTTCAATTCTATGGTTAGTTTTCTCGTACTTGTAAAGCATCAGCGATACGTGTTGTTGCAGTTAAAGGAAGATTTTGTTGTTCAGCAAGCATCTATAAAATAAAACAGCAACATATGGAAAAATTTATTTTTCGTTTTTGTGAAGAGATTTTCAAACCTTATTTATCATCGAACAGAAATTATAAAGAATATTAATTGCTGATATATTACGTAATTGCGCTGCTGTCGGAGCTGATACAACTTGACTTCCTTCGCTGTCCGTACAAATCTATGTTAGAAAACAAGAAATAGGCACATTATTGTTGAATATTAATGTCATACCGATTGTTCACATCTATGAAGAATATTCACACATATACATATGTTAGTAGAAGTATTTAATCAAACTTACTTCGCTGCAAATAATTGAATTGCTTTGCCTATATTACGTGCCACTTTATTTACTAATGCTTCGCTAACAATTGATACTGTTAATTCACTAAAAAAAACAGAAATCATAGAAAATATTCGTATTAATGAAGAAGGTCCTATTAATTGTAGAACTGAGAAATTAATGATATTCTTTAAAAAAAAACATTGGTTTTGTACAATAGTATCACTTACACTGATCAGGAAAGATTTTCGGCAGTTCAAGCGCTTTTTTTCTTGGTATTATAACTGTTCGGGCAGCCATAAAAATGAGGGAAGAAAATCTATTTTGAATTCTGTTTTGTAGCCATTTCTTATTGAGTTTTATGCACTTTACCGCTGCTTAGACTTAGGACTATGAAGTTGTAAATGAAATTTTTGTGCCTAGTTAGATGTTAGAGTTGTTGAAAGTATCTTCGAATTTGGACTACTTAGGAGGATTGCCGATGTTACATGCTACAACCTCTAAGCATTAGATTTCGATTACAAATGTACTCTGAACGATATATTGTCATTTTAAATTTGAAGTCTACAGCGCATAGATACGGATTTCTTCTTACTTGACAATAAGTTTAACAAAACTTTCTAATTCTTGCTGTGTTGGCAATAATTTTGTTGTACTACTGCTACTAAACACAAGATTAATTGGATCCGATAAGCGTGATGATAGTATCGATAAATAAGATTTTTCGAATATCTCAAAACATTCATTTAATTGTAAATTTGCTCTAATAAACAAAAGAAAAACCAATTTCTATAAATCAAAAGAAAAACGAAAACAAACTTTTGTTTTTCTTGAGATTGTTCTGAATCAAGTGGGTCCTTATCTATAAGATCCATTTCAATCTCACTGAAACCTGGTTGCAATTGATTTAAACGAGCAATTAAATCATTTTGTAGTCTTAATAATCTCGGATATTCGCCTTCCAATGCTTGTCGAAGATGATATGAATCTTAAAAAGCAAGTATTCACAATAAAAATGCTCTTCTTCTGTCTATATTAAGTTTTCTCGTTCGGTACCTGACATGGATATTTTCATTTGTTTTCTCAATGATTTCATAGCACCTACCCAAAATTGCCCAACGAGATCACTTGAATGGCCTTGCTAAAAACGAGAATAACAAAGAATTGCCTAGATGTCTTTCTGTGTAATTAAACTAGTTTATTTTACTTTAGTCAATTCGTCAATAAAAGTTGTATGTGTAATTGGATCTTTCTTCTTAGCTAGAACTCTTGAAAGATTGTACAATTGTGCGATAGTAACATAAAGTAACTCAAGTATTTTATCAATATTTGTCCATAGTAATGCACGAAATTGTGATGTATTTCCAATATTTGGCATTGTTGTTCGACCTGGATTCGATGCTAAATAAATATTTCATTGATATGCATTTTGTTTTCGGAATTTTCATTATATACATACGATCTTTACTCCGTGATAATTGTTTTAAATCAAGATATTCAGAAATTTGTGCTTGAAAATTTTGTAATTGCCGTTGCTCAATCGATTGAATACGATCGTGAAGTGTACCCAAATTAAAAAACACTTGTAATGCTGTACCGATTTGTGCCGGATTCTATAATGTAATCGTAGGATATTTGTTGAACAACTAAAACAGTATTATCGAACAAACCAAATGATTTAGACCATTTTCTAGAACATCTTGTGCTTGCGTTTGAATATCATGACGAGCTTTAAACACAAATTGAAGATCTTTTTCCACGATATCAATACCCGTAAAATCAGTGTCAACAGTAAAATGATCTTTTAAAGAAAAAGAAAACAGAAGTTTTGATTTTGAAATATTTAATTACCTAGTTCACTCAAGCATTGCGAAGCTTTGACTAGTTCAATTTGCTGTTGACCTGCATTTGACGGTGACATAAATGTTTGTAATTTTTTTGTTTGCTGTAGTACTCCTTTGATGCGTCGAAGAAGATCACATGTATTCTATAAACATGAGCGATATTGATGGAATTCAAAAGGCTAATTTTACTGTACCTGAAGGCGAGTTAATTGATATTTTCGAACTAATATTTTATTATATGGTTCAGTCACTTTTGTAGATATTCTAATTAAATAGAACAAAATATTTGGAATTCTTCTCTTCAAAACCAACTGTCTAGTCAATGGTCTATGTAGTTCTACTTCCAATATATTTCCTAGTAACATTTTGATTGATCACCTACGAGAAAGAAAGTTGTCTGAAAGAGTTCAACACTGATCGTTTCTAGTCTCTGGATATGCTGTGTGAAAAATTAATTTTAAAGTGCTCAATATCCTAAATGGAAATCAGTATTGGCCATATTTCGTGAGACTTCTCCTTCCATAGGAAATGAAAAAAAGTGAATATGTTCAGATTTTCTCTGCATTCTAAGATATACTAATGTTTTTGAAAACAAAAACAATATCGAACCTGTCAACAGTTGATTTCAATGATCCAATGCGCGACTGCATATTTTCTAAAACATCTTCAATTGTGCCGATGGATGATGCTTGTCGAAATAGAACTGGTGCATTTGATGATACCTTAAATAATTATTTCAGACATAGGAAATCAAAAGCATCTAATTTTGTTTTGAAATAACTCGTTTACTTGCTGTTTTATTTCACCATCAAGCGTTCTTATAAGTTCATTTAAATGTTGTAAATAATCCGCAACAAGTTTAGTTTGTAGAATATTAGCTGAAAATGATTTTATATCAAAATCATCGTCAATAAAATCGTTGAATGATTCTAAATTTAAAAAAATTTCGCATTTCAACATAAATTTTATTCATATGGCATCCTCTTCTTGTATATGTACCATCATTCAAAATTGTGCATTCCATCTACAAAATAGTATAGATAATATCTTTCGAGTTTTTGTTTAGTTATCAAAAAGGGAACAAAAATGGTCTATGTAGCAGAATTCCATCGCTGCTAAGATTTTTTTTCGAATGTATTTTATTTATCTACTTTTTTTTCCTTTTCCGTTTTTAAACGTACAACAACAAACGAAAGAAAACAAGCAAGAGAAAAATATGACAAATGAGACGAAGTAGTTATAATAAAGGTAAACCAACAAATACATGTGCTCAATACGAAAAAAAACAAGCACGTGTTTTTTCTTTCTTTTGAGGAGCAAGATAAAAAAAAAGAACGAATGGGCAAGCGTGATGTCTGTTCTAATTGCAATTCTTCATTGAATAAATCCGAAATAAAAAAATAACAACTATTGAGTCAACGCAGCTAGATTGTTGCCTGTCGATGATGAAATATCAGCAGATGAAGGATTTGTTGATGGATCATCGTGTCTATGCGTTTCATCGTCATGTTCATCGTTTATGAAAGGCTAAAATAGAAAATTGAACTTAGTTAAGATTTATTTTTCAACGACAAAAAACGAAGAAGGCAGATCGAACGTAATTGTAGCTAGCAACGAAAATATTCGTTTTATCAACACACATATAGCATGTGTCAAGAACATGGATATGTTAAATTTGTCTTATAAGTGCACAATATTTTCAAATTGTGTGCATAAAATTGAAAAAGATTATTATCAGTTATTCATTATAGATGGCATTGATCTATCTAGTGCTTTAAAATGTTAGAATTTGCTTATTTTACTAGTTTCTTTTTTAATAGTCTATATCGCATTAGTGTATTATAATGACATATAGAATTAGCATACGATGGTGCCATTATGTGTGGATACTAATCGAAGTCATTCAAACAAATTAGATCAATATCAGTTAAATTTATACTTGTTTCTAAGACTTCTTAGCTGTTGGACATATGTCAGCGAGAAATTCTCATCTTTCATATTCTGCAATTTCGGGGGTATGCGATATAATATACGTAGATATCAAGTTTTTTGTTGTTGTTGTTGTTGTTATCTATACTACATAAGTAAATATCGACTGTGCAAAATTTATTCTGAGTTATTGCGAACGTGAAAATGATTTTTTTAACATGAAGTTCTCAAATGATTCCAAACGATAAAAAAATCAACGTGAGATTTGTCTAGGAAAGCAATTAATCCAAAATTTGTTAATAGATTTTGATATCAAACAGCAAGAATTATACGAAACAAACACTTCGAAATAATAGAATAGAGCGTAGTGGTTAAAAGGCGATCAAAGGAAAGCTAACTCACGAAATAAATGTTTGAAAAACTAAAAGAATCGAAAAATACTCATTGTTTAAATTGCGTATTGAAGAAACGAAATCAAGTTGAATCTTAATTTTATGTTAAATAAAGTCAATTTCAAGAAAAATAGATGAACATGTTTGAAAAAGAAACGAACAAAAAAAAAAGAAAAACGTATAGAAAAACACAAAAAAAAACAGACGATTTCTTGTGTAAAATATATAGATAAGTTGTTTATTTTTTGAGTATATAGAGCAGTGACGAGATTCTACGAATAAAAGTACCGCATAGATGTTGTTGTATTTCACTGAAAGATTGTCTATTTTTATTTACATAACCTATGTTACTATTTTTTTTATTTCGCTTGAAATCTATTAAAGTTTAGTTTCATTTACCCCATTGCTTGATGTTTCAGTTTGATGTGTTCCTTTTATCAGCGAATCAAAAATACGTTCGAATACTGATCGTCTAAAATCAGAAGAAAGAAAAAACAATAATAATCCTGATCATCATATATAGTAACTGCCAGGTACAATGTAGCCCCCCCCCCAAAAAAAAGAAGAACTTTAAACTTTCTGAATCGTGAACGCTGATGGCAAGGATTTGATTCTTCTTCAGGTAGAGAAGAACTTCATTCGTTTTTCTCCTTCAGAAAAAAAATATCTCAACGAAAGATACAATGTTAGATGTCAAAAGGCCGCTGATTTGGTTTAGTAATTTTAATCATGTATTTTTTTAGATTTTACAATCATCGTCATGCATGCATCCCAACAAACTTACTAAATTATCCTACATGTGACATCACATAGAAACAAGAAGTTTCATTTGTTAGGAAGAAAAAGAATTTCTAATATTGGAAAATCAGTGTCTGTAACGTAAGTCTATCAGTCTAGGGTTGTTGCTACACGGTAAGCATTCATTTCAGCTATATTTGTCTGCAAAAGTATTAAAGTCTACACAATTTATTTAAAATTTGCTAGCGGCAGTTCTTGTTTCAATAAAGAATTCATCTTAATCTTACTTTGAAACAAAACCTCCACCAATGGGTAATGCTTCACGAATAGATGATTGTTCATTAAGAGATGTAACAACTTGTTGCCATATTGTATTCGCATCTAAACTTGTTCTATTAGGATTCAGATTAAAAATTTCTAGAAAGCAAAAAAAAAGAAAATTAGAATCGAATCTTTCGGCGTAAGATATTTATACCAATTGTCTTTTTTTTAATTTCAGTATTTAATGTTTCATCTTTTTCTTTCCATTCTGGAGTTGGTACAGGTGCAGTTTTAAAAGCTATTATAATTAAACTCATATTGTCTTTGCTACCCTGAAAAAGAAAATTTCAATAGAGATATAATTTAAAAATCTGATATTTGCTTTCGAAACCTACTTTATACAAGCACATATCAAGTACTGAATTACAAATTTCATTAAGATCATCTGTAACATGCATACGACCAAGTATATATGCAGCTAGCTCTTCATTTGTCATAACATCCCATATGCCATCACAAGCCAATACAATAAAAGCAATCTGTTCCTCTTGCTTGTTAGAATCAATTGTTAAAGTACGTGAATGACATGTGACTTCTGGTTCTGGTGAAACAAGCTGTTGATCAGGACGACGATTTGAATTATTTTTATATTCAAAATCACCAAGTGCACGTGACACAGCCAATGAACCATTGACACGTTGAATCAAAACAGTACCGCCGGCATCTTGAATTCGTTGACGTTCAACTTGATCACCTAAGATAATAAAAGGATTCACTTTTTTTTTTTATTAATAAATCAAAATTTTCTACTTGGTTTATGATCTTTTGTAGCAAGAAGAACTCGACCTTCACTTGACACCAGTATAGCACGTGAATCACCAACGTTTAAAAAATAAACTCGTTCTGCATCAATTAAACAGGATATAGCTGTTGAACCACTTTTATCATCTATAAGTAAGCGATACTTTGTTGTATTTTTTTTTCTGCTTAAATTTCGGTAGTTTCATACCTTGATTGTTATTTCGATTTTCTTCTCTCCATTCATGATCAAATTTAAAATAAGCATCTTTAATAGCCGTTTCAAATTTCGAAAAGTCAAGTTGAGATGAGATTACTTTCGATGGAACTGTTTCATTGGCATTATCAGCTACTAATGCATTAAGCGATGATAGAATTTGCAAATGAAGTTTTTCAGCCGCTTTCACTGCTGTACGATATCCTGCATGGCCATCAAATACGCCAAAATACGACCAACGCGACCAACTATTATCATCTAATGTCAATATAGTGGCATGTGCATCTTCCATATCGACACTATATATATATTTTCATAAAAATAATTAAAACATAACGAAGATGCCTTTCTTTTTCTAGTTTACCGCCATCCTTGCATAGATCCAAGACCATAGCGAATGTCATCGTTTTTGCCTCGACTATTGTGTTTTTCAACTTTAGGTTTTTCCAAAAATTGGCCCATGGATCTAATTGAAAATGAATAGCTACAATTAATTTATAAAAAAAAATGACAACAAAAAGCTCAATTTATCACGAATAACATATAAATAAAAACATCAACAAACTTGGTACTATCAGCAATTGAAACATTTTCAAATGATAATGATTCATGGTAATAAAGCGATCTCTGAACCGCTGCTGAGACGAACTTAATAAAACGTTGTCGACAAGTTTTAAATACTTTTTTACTCATATATACAATATGTCATATGATTACGCTTTTTTCCTCCTTCCATCGTCAAATCACATATATTGACATATTTATTTTTGATTATTGTCTTTAGATATGATCGGCAGCACCTGATTCACCACACACTCGAGACTACTAACAAAGGCCAATTATAAAAAGCCACTTTGTTCGTAAAGACGATGGAGTAAAAGAAAAGCCTTCTTTAAGATAAGTCGAAATTATAATCGATCTTATACTGATGTATATTTTTATATACTCATCGGTTTCGAATTACCGGAAGAATAACAGTTGCGATATGTTGACAAATCAATACAAACACAAGTGAGCAGGTCTATTGTTTGTTAATGATCAAAATTACTTACTGATTTATTTATTATCACCAAAGGCACGCAGATTCACACTCTCACACACTCGTCTTAGTTTAATGCTAATGAATGAGTGATCTAGAAAAATTAAAATTAAAATTTTCTATTTTTTATTATTATTATAGATATTCTAAAAAATTCTTACGTGTAAGGAAAAATACCCTGAAGGATAATTAAAACCGAAGGAGCATAGTTTTAATTCTAAAACTAAAAATAAAATTGTGATTCATAAAATTTAGCATATTTTAGAAAGAAAATTGTTTTTCTGTTTCAACAAATTTTTAAATAATCAGAGCTTCAATAACTACTTTGGAGATTGTTGGTCTTTTCAAAGCATAGGTTTAAAGTGTAAATAGTAGAGTATAACTGGCTCAATATCGATTAAAATGGGTTGTTTATGTAGCTATTTAAAGTTTTCTACGATTTACTTTTGAAGTTACAAATCGTCATTTGTTGTATCGATTAAGCAATTTCTAAACATAGACGTTGTAGGGATTATTTCAGATCTTGTAGAAAATATCAAGGATGGAAGCTAATCTATGATAATCGTAATATCTTCTGTAATTGCTTTTTTCAGAGGGTCTACAAGCACTTAATCGAAAAAGAAACAAGACTAATCGTTCGTCGAAAAGCGTTTTCTAATCGAATCCTATTGAAATCATTCAAGCGAAGAAATGTTTCACAAACGAAAATGATTAATAATGATGATGATCGTAAAAGTTAAAAATATGATTTCTAATTTTTTTTTCTGTTGATTCGTTCATTATTTTTTATTTGCTTGTTGTCATCGCCATTGAAAATACATGTTTGTTCTCCGTGTCGTCACAGATGTGTTTTTATTGGATAAAAATTTGATCGTTTCTACTAGGCAGTAGATGGCATCTCGAATTAACAGGCAATTTTTTTTATCTGACGGTACAGCTACAATATCGAACTTTTATTGTTTTCGTATGATAACGTGAGAGTATCACAACAAGCCTACGTGATTAGTTGTCAAGATGAAGATATTTAACGAAGAATGAAGAAAAAGGACTAGACGATTGGTGGAGAATATAAATATTTTTCTTTGTATAGATTACTATAACGAATTTCGCTGCCTTAAACAAACTTTCGATAAATGTACCATTAAACTGGTGAGAATAAAGCGAAATTCAGCAGGTGATTGTTTTGTCAATTCTATTATATTATTTTTAGAAATTTATCGCTTCAAGGAGTATGTCTACTTTGAAAGTCGTTCTATTGACAGATTCTGATTCTCTTAATCAAAATATACCATTACCATATAAATATTACGGAAAAAAATTATGGGAAACAGTTCAAAATATTGTTACAGAGCTTAATTATCCTTGTGAAATAGTTGAATTAGATAAACTTGATTTTCAAGAACATGAATCTGTTAATAAATTTCTCAATGCTGATATTGTTATTATGGTTCGATAAAGTTTAATTTTGTCAACAAAAACAAATATATTGTTAAATAATCCATTTTCTAGGATGTTACGAATCAAGATCGTCGACCCACATTTATGTATCATAAGGCCAATCGTGAAAGTGTAGATTGCATGGATGATATTGTATTAATTCAGGCTAGTAATGTTGAAAATGACAATGCCATTCAAGATCTGAAAGTAAACATAAGTCTAATTGAGTTTTTTTTATTAAAAAAAAAACGAATGAAAATTATTTTTCAGACAACATGTAAAATAAAACAAATTATCGTTTATCGATATGATGAAGAAAAAAATGTTTTCTATGATCTAACAACGCAAACATCAAATACGTCAACATTACTTAAAACGAATTTAAAATGCTTCTTCATTGAAACGGCTAATAATTTACAGTAAGACTTTTCTGTTTTTATTAAAAATTAAAGTCCTATTAATTCAATGTCTATAGTCACGGTCTTGCTACTCGATATTTGAATCGTTTAGAAAAACGTAAAAATGAAGTTCATGACACAACTGCTGAACGTATTGTAAGTTTCATTGATCTCTGATTTTTCTTCAAAATGTAAAAAATTTGAATATTCGTTGTTTTTCTTCTGGAAGTATTTATGGAAAGAAATCTGTGATGAAATATTAACAGAAACAAATCAAAGATATGCTACGCCAAAGTTAATAACAAAATTGATGTATGCTTTTCGAGATATACAAGTAAAATTTAAAATTGTTCTATTGAGATTTCGTTTTTGATTTTGATTTTAATCTGACTTGAAGGATTATCAATCGATGATAGAATTAACTGAACGTTGCGAAAAATATGAAATAATTTCAAAGAAAATTAAAACTAATATGATGATCTCCTATTTAACAGCATTTGCTCGTAGTCGGTAAATAGATAATTTTCTTTCTTCAGAAACAAACAAATGATTGGTCTTATTATTTTTTTTTTCAGACGAAATCAAGATAATGATCGTGAGAAAGCACTGGAAATTCTTGAAAGATTATGCCAAACGAAAAAAACAGAAAGTGAATTATCAAATGACATCATTTGTTTATGTGGAAGAATTTATAAAGATAAATATACTGAATCAAATTGTCAAGATAAAGATTCATTAGAAAAAGCTATTGAATGGTATCGAAGAGGTTTTGCTGCTGATCCTAATATATAGTAAGATAATTAAAACAAAACAAAAAAGAAAGAACTTTATTTTTCATCATATATTCATTGTTATAGTGCTGGCATTAATCTACTATTTCTTTTGGCAATTACAACTGATGATCTATACAAGAATAATGAAGCATATAAAATTAGTAGGTTGACTGAATAACATTAGATAGTGTAGCTACTATAGTATCCATAGAATAACAGGAGCAGAGTTAAAGCAAACATTGAATGTGTCATTTTCTACGAGATTTTAGGAAGAAAAAAGATCGTAATCAAAATTGATGGGTAGAGTCAATGAATTGATTAGATATCAAATCATAATTAAATCATTTTAAGCGTTGCTATTGTCTACGAAAAAATAACTATCAAGCAGTTGTATGTACATATATTTATTGACAAAGAAATCTGATAAGCTGAGCAAACAAGTTCACTTCGATTAAGCATGAACGAGCTTACAAGTGTGCGACATCTCAATCAGATTGATACATCGGATATAACTATATAGAAATCTGTTATAGCTGGTTTACATTCAGTGTTTTTGCACTAGTTATCAAATTTTTTTTTCTTTTTATCTCGGACAGGATACTTGTGAAAAATTTGACCCTTGAACTTTCTCTCGTAGGAAGATTTCGTTAGTTTCAGAGTATCGGGCAAATGTCAAATCTACAGCGATTTATTCTTCTTGATTTATAGAATGTTGAAAGTAAAACGGTATTTTTCTACTTTTCATATGACATTTAATCGCTGTCAGATATTTGATCCCTAAAGAAAAATACATCCATTAAGCTTCAGAACATGGATAGGTCAACAACAATCACTTTTCGAGCTCAATTTTAACTCGGAATATTGAAATTTGAATTTATCATGCTAAAAATAGAAAACAAATAATGACTAAACTCTTAATGCCTGGACACGAAGAAAGAATGAATTAATCACAGACCTTCACCTTTAATGAGTCATATATTCAAATTTACACGATAGAGATGAGGCTTCCATGATATACACAAAAATAAAAAGAATACTTCTATTGAACCGATACTGAATGTATTGCTTTCAATGTATAAAATCGATCCTTTTTTTTCGCAGTTATTCAACTGAACGCATTACTTGGCAAGAAATGTCGTTCTTTAAAAGATTTAACTGATTATTGGGATGTAGCAACGTTTTTCGAACTACATGTTGTTCAACGTGATTGGCCAAAAGCCTGTCTAGCAGCATTACATATGTATAAGCTTAATCCTCCTATATGGTATTTAAAATCTACAATAAATAATTTGAAAATTCTTCATCAAGCAACGCGTCTACGTGCTCAACAAAGATTGCAACGTGAACAATCGCAAATAATATCTGCTGATGAAAATGTTTATAGTTTCTGGATAGACTTCTTTAGTGATGCTATTGATTCTAGTTATACATCACCTACAGAAAACGAATTACCTGCGCAAGTACCAGTAGGTTTTCTAAAACTAGCCAAAGAAATTTCTTCTATAAAATCAAGTTTCTTTCTTTTGTCGAATCTAGATTCTTGTTTGTGATAATTATGAAAAAACTGATGGAGCGACTATGAAGAATATTTATGTAGAAGCTTATTTACAATTAAATTTTCATACGGGTAGTGAACCTGAAACACTGGTTATACGTATACTTGAACAACAAAAGCAAACACGTGTAGGTGATCTTGTAAAAATAATTGAAATGGATTCGATTCGATCAATTATGTAAGATTTTATGCGTTGAAATAAAATTCATTTACTAATTTTTTGTTTGTTTTAAGAAATGTTAAGCGCGATAATCGGTCCATTTTTTTGTATTCATATGAAAATTCTGCCACATTCTCATCTGTTGAACTTCAAATTTATTTTGCCTCAGCTGAAAGACGCACAGCGTAGGTTTAACTATTGGAAAAATAGATAATCTCACATTTTTCGATGATTTTTTTTTCTTAAACTTAGGTTCAATGGGAAAATGTCGAAATATCGTGTGGAAACAAATATATCCGAGGCTAAAGAAGAATTGGGTGTAAGTGATAAATATATTTGCTGTAGAAATATTTCGCATTTAAAAGCGAAAAATCAACTTTCCTAGTATTTCTCAAAGAGATATTCACATTTTATAAAAATAATTATATTAAAAAAGTTCGATAGGCGTCTAACAATTAGATGAATGTCTGTGTTCTTTTGAGAATTACGAGTGAAATCATTTTATGAGTTAGGCGATTTTCGTTCGTTTTTTTTTAATACGATTTAGATCTTATTAGATTTTAATTCATTTAAAAAAATAGCAAACTTTTAATTCTTAGTGTTATTCGCTTACGTTTCTCAATTCTTTTTGAATAGGTCTACCTTCAGTAATAGTTTTTCTGAAGGCTACTCTGTGGTTTCATATCGCGATAGGATTTCAGGACAGATCATTAGAATAGTTCGCTTGAATGCTCAATTCTGATTTTGAAAAATCATTTCTCTTTTAAGAAACTATCGTATTCTTTCATCTATTGTACAGCGCATCGATGTATTCTTGAGCAGACGATACTCGCACTATCATCAATAAGGTTGATTTCAACTAATATAAAATTCTTAATTGATTCTAGCTTGAATTTGATCTCGATCAACGAGGCCAACGTATTGCTCTTGGTCAAGGTACTTATGGAAAAGTATATCTCGCACAAGATCATATAACATATAAAAAATTTGCTGTCAAAGAAATTCCAATGCGTAATCCATCTTTTACGGAAGTACTCGAAAATGAAATAAAAATATTATCAACACTCAATCATAAAAATAGTATGCGAATTATTTTCTAAATAGATAATTATTTATTCTTGTTCTACTACTAGTTGTGAGTTATTATGGTACGGCTATTGATTCGAAAAAGAAACCTCCAATATTTCAAGTCATAATGGAATATGTTGATGGGTGAGGAAAAATAATACCAATTATTTCTTCTATATGGAAATCCTTGTTAATTTTATTTTTCAATTCTAGCGGCAGTCTTTCAAAACATCTTGCAAAATTTGGTCAATTTCCTGAAGCATCTATTAGAAATTATACTCGACAACTTCTCGAAGGTTTACAATATCTACATGAAAATCATATTCTACATCGAGATATTAAATCAGCTAATATTTTAATTAATTCAAGAGGGTAATTAAAATAGGATCATTTAATAAATACCTGTCTATGTTTTGCAAAGAGAAATCAAAATTGCTGACTTTGGTACATCAAGACGTCTTGCTGGTCTTCATCGTTGTACCGAAGAGACTGTTGGTAAGATAATATATGCGTAAATAATACCAAATAAAAAGTTACTATTTCAGGAACTCTGGACTACATGTGTCCTGATGTTATTCTTGTACCTCCAATTGGTTATGGACCGGAAGTAAACAATTCACAATACCAATAATAATAATTCGATTTGCTTTGTTTTTTCTTTAAGGTTGATATTTGGAGTGTTGGATGCACAGTCATTGAAATGGCAACTGGTAAACGACCATTTCACAATATAGCAACTCATTATGCATTGTTGTTTAAACTTGGCAATGATAAACAACCACCTGACATCCCATCTGAATTATCTGACATAACTAAAGATTTTCTAGCCAAGTAATTTAGTTGACATGAATAACACATCTTCTATTTTTGCCTGTTTAGATGCTTCGAACCAACACAGAAACGCCCGTCAGCTAAAGATTTATTAAGTCATCCATTTTGCAAGTATGCTTTTTTCATTTTGGAATGTACCTCTTTACATACCAACAAAGATAAATGAAAATTAATTGACGCATATCATTAGGGTAGTTTTCATTAGTCAGCAGGATTAAATCAAACAGAAAAGAAACAGTGAGAATTTTTTGTACTTTGTCCTCTCAATAGATAAGTGACTCACAACATTTTGACTCATGTAAAAGATAAATTTAGTCCATTGATGATTATCTGATAAAAAAAATGAATGATAAGTATAATACGTAAGAATGAGTTCATGAACAAAAAATGGTTCGATTTGTTGCTAGTGTCTAGATTTACTGTAGTTAATATGGAATTTTGTAGTTCGTCATACTGTTGTGATTACCAATAAATATTTAGTTGATTTGTATCGATGGTATATCTGCATACTAGGGAACATTTAGAAAATTATGAGGTACGGTAAAACTTACTTGTTTCTTGAA
Organism: Rotaria socialis; assembly: GCA_905331475.1. Classification (NCBI taxonomy): domain Eukaryota; kingdom Metazoa; phylum Rotifera; class Eurotatoria; order Philodinida; family Philodinidae; genus Rotaria; species Rotaria socialis. The sequence continues at coordinate 83,728 of CAJNYU010000552.1, read as the reverse complement.
ACAGTATATTGAAAATATGAAACAAACGACAAAATCCTTACGATGAGTTAATAGTGAATTTATGAAACTTTTATTCGTTCAAACTTCAGTATTTTCGGTTAGGGTAAATTCAAACTAGAGAAAATTTGAATAGAATACTTGCTGTTTAGATTGATTTAGTCGATTCACACTAGTGCTTTTATATTTGATAGTCATGAATCGTCCAGCTACATTTCTTAATTTCAGTTTCAATTGTGGTCCAAAGTAAAAAGATCGGGAATAAAATGTCGACTTTTTTTATTTAGGGCCGGAATGGAGTTTATTCTTTTTCTGTTTCATTCTCTCTCTGTTTGGTGTCATAAAATTCTTGACATTGGACTGATATTATGTGTCATCAAGGTCTTATCATATCGATTTCTATTTCCAATAATTTGGCTGTTAGTCACAATGAAAACGTTTGCTCATAATCGATTATGAAATATGTTTTATTCTATTTTCTATACGTTAAATTAGGCGTCGGGTACATAGTTCACAGGTTGATGGTTAAAAAAATCAAATCAACTTGAATTTTCTTATCAAATATTTTACTTTATCGATCCGATTCATTTTCAACTTGTTTAAATTGTTTTTATAAATCATTATTTCTATGAAAGAATTGAATAGTCTATAATAATTTACTGATGAAGTTTTTAGACATCTACGCTGAACAATCGATATGATTGCATGATGTTTTATCTTGTAATTCGATATGAATTTTTTCGTTTAGATTAAAAACTGGATTAGCACGAGAAACCAGTACCAGTAAGTATTTGTTGTTTTTTCTGAAGATTTGCAAATAAATCGAGTAAATATTTTTCGTTTTTCTTATTAAGATCATAATGGTGACCGAATTGAAGGGTACGACTTTTTCCGATGATTTTGAGTCATGTCAATTTTTTAAATTTTATTTTATAGTGCAATACGTCTATCAGAATCTTCGCCTTGTCTACAACGAAGTACAAGCGACGAGCCTGGAATGCTTTTTGAGTAAGAATTAAAACTCTATTGTGTTCAGTCACTTTTGTATGCTGTTTTTTATTCTTAGACCAGCTCGTGATTTAACAGCTCAAGTATCAATTGATGATCGTCGTCGGTATGAATTAGCAAATATTTTACGTGACAATGACAACAAAGAAGCTGTAAGAATAAACGAACTACTCAATTGACTCGAATTGAAACTTTTTTATTTCTTAGCTTATTGGTCAATGGATGTCTTTAATAGAAGAAAAAAGTGAAACAGAACTTTTAAATATAGTAATTACATTTAGTTTATTCTAATAAAATATACATTGTTATGAATTATTTAGGACAAACTTTTAATTTTACTAACTGGTATTCTTGATTTCTTGGATCAAGGATGTGTAGAAGTATTAGAAAATGCGTTAGGTAACAGAAAAAACAACAATGTTCGGAAATATTTATTTATTTAAATCAATTATTTAGACAACATTTGTGATAGAACGAATATGGACAGCGATATTCGTATTGATTTGGAACGATCATTTTATCTCTTTATAAAAGCTGTATGATTGTCTGCTGAATTAAATGAAAAGCATATTTTTATTAAATTTCTTTAAGGCAAACAATGTTCTTTCATCAAGAAATATTCTACCTCCACATGTTTTATTTGCACTTGATAATATCATACGTCGTGTTGCTGAAAATCTTGTTGGTCTTATTCGATCAGGTTTATTTTCTCTACCAATATGAAATATTGATAAATATCTTTTCTTGTCTATGCATTCCAGATTTTATTCCTGCTGTAAATAATCTAGCACCATTAACATCAAGTACTGATTTATTAACTGACATCTCACGTTCACGTACACCATCAAGTAGCAGTTTTGATGGCTTGATAAATGATGAAACATCACGTTTACATCACCAATATAAAAAGCTTGCTGAGAAAAATCGCGAGTAACTATTATGAAATATTCAAAAAAACAGTATATCTTATAAACAATTTTTCTTCAAGGCAAATTCAACGATTGATTAAAATCGAATCGAATAATTCTATTGATTTAACTAACTTGATAAACAATCAACGAAATAGCACAACAAGGTAAGTTTTCAAAAAACAAAAAAACTGCGAGTTGTTGAGGAAAGAAATCTTATCCTGAGATTTTTAAATATATTCATATGTATTCAGTCGCCATTCAATCTTTCGACAAGCGTTTTATTTTATTGGAAGCACGATCAGGTCAGATAGTTTATCATGACTGTTACAATTTTGTCCTGTATTCAATGTTGATCTTTGCTTCCCTAGACTTCATTATCTATCTATTTTGATTGTTAACAGATACTATGTTTTTTACTTTTTATTTTTAGTAAAATAAAGGATTTTTTCTTACCTACAGAACTACCTGGAATCAGTGAAAATACGGTGAGTTTATTGTTTAATTATTTGTTATCTGAATTCATTTTTTTTTTAAATTAAGAGTTGTCCCAATTCACCGGCTTCAACTTCAGCTCAACGAACAAATGGAGTTCATAACCCATGGACTCCAAGAGGAATAAAGTAATTCTTATAAACATAGCTTCTGTTTCTTTTTGAAAATAATTATATTCTATATCGTTTTTCAGACGCTCACGTGCAATTCTCGAACTTGAACAAGAACACGAACGATTATTGAACGATATTACTGATAATCGTACTCGTATCAACGAACTACTTCATGGATAGAACAATATCATGACATTTCTATCGTTTTTTTTTGTGATAAATGCAAATTTCTATTCTGTACATGTGGTTTTCTATAACCTATCGAAAATATGTTTGATCAAATTTTCTTTGCTGTTCAAAAACAGTTCTTGTTTTACTTAAACTTTCTGTAACTAATCTTGATCGGTCTTTCAATTTTTCAATTCGAAAAGTTTCAACAATGAACTGTTTTAGTTCTCAATTGTATGTAGATAGTTTTTTTACTGCTTAGAAGCCAGCAAAAATTTCGGATTAATGTTCTTAGTCATTTTTCCCTTTTCAAATGTAGTTCTATATTTGTAAAGTCTAGTTTCCATCGATTTTGATAGAAATATATGCATGAATTTTCATCGTCCATAACGTTTTTCAAAAGACCACGATATACAGATTATAACTGCAATATTATCCATTAGGGATGTGGCTGAGTAAGGCTTCACAATTGAGCAGGTGCTTTTGTAACGAACTGAAAAAGTTTGAAATCGATTTCAAACGTTATGACAGAAGTTTCTATTCTGAACTTTTCAGATTATTTTTTCCGTTGAGTTTGCAAAGTATTCAGATTGTTCAATAAAATACCGTTACATACCATTTTTATTAGAGATGATGTTTTGTAAAGGTTAACATTTTTGAAAAGCGATCGATTTATATTATAGAACAACCAGACAAAAAGACGAAGGCTATGTTTGTTGCTTTTGCACATTAATTCCCAAAATAAATAGCAAAAAACATATTCTAAACCCACCACTGACGAGCTCTGTTTGGTTTTTATTCTTATATATCAATTTTATTTGCTTTAAAATAGTAGTTTTACACAAAACAAAAAGATAGGGATTTATAAAAAAAATGCTCGAATTTCAATTTGTTGACAATATCTGATCGATGGTATTTATTTAAATCAAAACATAGTTTTATTATTTTCATCGATAATAACTCGGCTTCAAAACATATCGTTATCATTCTAAATTGTTGCATTGACAAAATAACGAGGAAGTTAAAAAAATCAGATAAAATTCAATGAGTTTATTGTAGCACCTAAACTTGCGCCTAAATCTGTTGAAAACATATGGGTGGTGCCAACCGAACAATCTTCTTCTTATACAACTTCGATTTGGGTGCTGTTATAACTGAGTTTCATCACACTATGTTTCATTTTAGAACAGCTGGCAGCTCTCACAGGTTAATATTTATTTCGATGCTATGCTTCAATAATTTTACGCGCTTCTATTTTGTTTTTCAGTTGTATACATACAGTCAATCATAGCAATCATCAGTTTCAGATGCGCTAGTTGGTATTCTCATAGATTAACATCTACTGGGTACAAATAGAGGGCAGATGCATGCATCAACTTGTTTTCAAAAACTATGCTTTGACAAGGATAAAGATAATTTTGAAAAATCAATAATTGATTTAACTTGAATCTAAAATATTTGAGCGGTGGTTAGTCTCATGCGTGTCGTTGATTCTTATATTTTCTGAGAGTGAACTTCTTATTTAAATTTTGACTCGTACCATATACGATGTACAATCTTAGAGATACAACACCGAACTGCGCAGGATTGTCTCATATTTCGTTTTTATGAACCCTAATTGTAAATGCAATTTTGTTACTCAACTGTTTATTTACGATATCATAAACCGTGCTATAGTGTAGCTGATGGTCCCTACCAATTTATCAGATGTTATATGGATATGAACTACACAGCAAAAACTTTATTTGAAGATCTTAATTTATATATATATATAAAGTTGAAGAGATGACTCAACATATGCATAGAAAAAAATGATTTTTATTGTCGCTCAATGTGGAAACAACAATCGTACAGAGCTTGAAAAATTACGATAAATATATTGTTGATCTTTATTATTGCAATTAGAATTAAAAAAATAAATACATAGTACTGTTTTGTGTAATATTATCCGGCGCAGGGTTGGAAACATTGAATTTTATTTAAAATACAATAAAAAAATTTTAAAATAGAAGTTCATCTTAGTTCACCATCACATCTAATGAAATACTATTGTTTTAAAGTTGGCTTTTCTAAAAGAAAACAGAATTAATATAATGAAAATTCTTTGTTTTTATTTTAGTTATAAGATTAATTATTAAATAAATGTTAGAGTCAAAAACCAAAACGATAGTATATGAACAGCAACATTACTTTTATTATAATTCTGTATTTGCTAATAATAACTTAAATTTTTTTTCGCAAATGTGAAACTGAAAAAAATTCATTTTTATACGTACTTTATTATTATGATTTTCTCTAAGATCATCTTGAATATCATGAACAGCATCATGAATCGTAGCTGTAACAGTGACCGAACATTCTTCATCCATTTGAAGTTTTTGTAATACGTCATAGTTATAATCTGAATAACATGAAAAATGATTCAATTTGATTTATTTTTCGTCATTTACTTACATTTTAATTGACATAAATAAACTTTATACTGACGATCATTAAGTTCTTTGAGTGCCTGGAGAAAGATTTTCCCACCACTATAATCAATTTGATTAATTGATGAACAATCAATGATAATATGTGTTATACTGCGAAAGCTACGACACATATCATTGGCTTCTTGAGGATTATTTTTTCTTTGTTGACCCGTTTTTAAATCAATACCAATGGAATCCAAGAGACTTTCACGGAAAAAGTCTGCATTAAAATATATGATCGGAGATTCAAAACGAAAAATTTTGATGTGAGGAATTTCAAAAACCTTCAACGAAAAAAAAAGAAATGTTTTCAAGATTTAATCTTGAAAAATGCTTTACATTTGAGAAACGTCTCGCTTTTTTTTTTGCACTGCTACGATCATATTGACCGAGAATTGTTGTACGAGGTCTAAAATAAAAATTTTTATAATAGGAATGAAAATAAGACAAGAACAAACCGAAATTGTCGAAGAATAACAACAAAAAGTGATACGATAATACCAACAAATAGACCATAATCTACATCAAGTATAACCGTACTTAAAAATGTCATCAACCAAACAACCTACAAAAACATTTAATATAACTTAACAATATAGTAATCATTTTCTAATTATTTACTGCTTCAAGTTTTGTCACACGACCAATTGTATAAAAATCTTTCATCTGTAACAATAAGCCTTTTAGTGCAACAACGATAATTGATGCTAAACATGCCTAGAAGCATAAATAATAATCATATACTGCATAGTAAGTGTCAAATCAATTACTTTAGGTAATGATTCAAATAAGGATCCAATTCTTAGAATAATAATAAGTAAAAAGGAACAAGCGACTAGACTAGCCATCTATAATAAAAACAATCGATAAAATAAAAGAAGAAATAAAAAAGTTTAATACTTGTGTTCGACCACCAGCATTAACATAAACACTTGTACGAGATAAAGAAGCAGCACTGGCAAACGAAGCAAAAAACGAACCAATTATCTAAGATAAAAAAATGACTATCGAATCAACATTGCCAACCCTCTACTGACAACTTACATTGCATGCTCCATAAGCAGTTAATTCTTGATTGGAATTAACTGTATATTTAAACTTTTTTGCATATGTTTTTGCTAATGACATGCAAATAGCAAATGCAACAATAGCAATGATAACTGCATCTTTCATTAGCGTAGGCATAAGTGTTACCGACGGACCTTGTGGTTTACGAAACCTAATAAATAATAATAATAATAATAAAAGTTATGAATCAACAAAATTCTTTTGTTAAACTTACCCACGACCAATTGTATTCACAATTTTCACTTTATAATTACCATTTAAATCAAGTAAATAAGAAACAAGTGTACCGATAATAATCTAAGAAAATAATTTCAAAAAAAAATTTAAATAAATACTTCTCATTCTCTTGTTTACATACAATAATCAATTCCATCGGAATAGGTACTTGAACATTTTTAAAAAGTTTGAATTTTTTTATTTTTTTCTTATAAAATGGATCGAGATATTCTTTGACAAGAACAAGAGCTATTATTGAACATGCAGATACAAGTAATGTAACAAGATTGGTGTTTTTAAGATTACTAAATATTTCAATATATGTCTAAATCATTAAAAAATTAATTAATCGAAATTAATAAATAAACAAATAAATTCTTACATAAATAACATTGAATGGTCCAACATATCGTTTCAGCGATAAACCAAATATATCAGGTACCTGAGAAGTAAATACTAATATAGCAGTTCCACATGTATAACCACTAACGAATGTATCGGACAGAAATGAAGTAACAAATCCAAGATGAAAAATAGATAAAAGTAGCTAGAAATAGAGAGAATATTTCATATTGTTGATTAGTTTTTTATTTTCTAATTAAATTACTTGTACGATTCCAACCATAAATGCTAAGGTGGTTGCAATAGTTATCGCATATGATGGATCGATTGTAGCATCATTTGATGCACTTTCAATTGCACTCTTGTTTAATAAACTTGGAATCATAGTTGTAAATGTTTCTTTGACGGTTAAGCGATTCACAACATTGCCTGTCATTAAGCTAATGACTGCGATAGCACCTAAAATAAAATATCTCTTCTATTATTAGAACAAACATAAACAAAATAGTCTAACCCATTGATAAATGTCTTGATGTACCAAATAAAGCATAAATCAATGATGAAAAGAATGAAACATACAATCCTTGAGAAGACAACGGTCATTTTTTAAATCTAATTTTAGAAGAAAAAGTGACTACCTGTTATTGCCGGTAAACGAGCTAATAAAGCATAACCCATTCCTTGTGGAATTAGCATGATCGCAACCTTAGTAAAACAGATAGATAAATATTAATCAAGTGATCAAAATAGAGTAATACTGTGATTCCGCAAACAATATCATTTGGTAGCCAAGCCAGTTCATAAGCTTTTAACCATGACAGAAACGGAAACAATAATTTGATATAGGATATTCCACATTTTTTTGAAGGTAAACATTTATTTTGTACATATGAACAGATTTGACGAAATAAAACTGACGATGTTCGATCTTCATATGTTGTTGGAAAAAATACGTGATCAAATGATTTTTCCGCTGTAAATTGATCATCAATGTTAATATTATGACTATTATTACTGGTTATTGTGTCAGAATTTTCATTTTGCTCGCCTGGAAGGCCCAGCATGTCTAAATGAAATTCAGTAAATTATTTTACACAGATACTATGTATCAGGTAGGCATTCATAATGTAATACGTTTATGCAGGTTATGTTGTCAAAAAAAACAGAATTAGGAGACCATAATAAACCTAAACTATATGTTTGCTACCGTCAGATAAACCTATTTTATGTTTATGAGCGTTCTTTAAGCGGTCATAAACTCCTTCTTTTCATATAAACTTTAGCAAAGGTTTGTGACCGATTGTAAAGTCATACACGCATGTAGTATGTTTTTTTGTGTTCAGGGATTTCTTTTGAGTATGTTAGTGAAATAAATATTCAGACGAAAATTTCATTATTGCATGTTACAAACACAAAATGAAATAATAAAACGTTTCGCCCGAAGGCCTATTCTGTTCATAAATTTAAAACAATGTTAATGTACACACAACAGAAAACATTACAAACGTATATAAATCTGCAGTCAATCACAAACGTTTTTCAAGGCTTACCAAATAAAAAGAGGTTATCTATTGGTAACAGGAGTATAATGTTTCGTTCTTATATTATAGAGCTATTATACAAAATGTCAATTTCTCACAAATAGTCTACAATTTACTTCTATTTTCTTGCAGTTACAATCATGACAGGAATACATTTTTGTTATGGTTGAGCGCTCACTACTAGCACGTCATAAAAACAACTACAATGTAATGCCTTGAGGTTGGTTTATGATGTACCCATTAAAAGTAGGGTATCAGATACATTTTGTATTCCTAACCTGATGATATAAACAGTTAGTAAAAAAAAGAACATCAATATTTCCGCGAACTTTAGTTGTTTCGCTATTTAACTTTAATTAAAAAATATCTGAAAGTGCCTATACCTAGAAAACATAATAAAATTATTAAATGATAAAAGAAATATATTGAGTAAAAATAATATGATTTTTCTTAATTTTAATATACCAATTGGAAATATTCAGTATTTCACGAACAATTATATTTCATTCATTTCTATTTTAAGCAAAAAAACGGTTAGATTATTATCGTTGATGTTCTTCTCAAGAATAGATTAAAATTTAACATGTTATGATTAATTATCATCATGTACTATAATGTATAATATATGAACTAAAGTTAGATGATTCATAAATACTACTGAATCAATTGGAGGATAATATTGGCACTTGTGTTTTAATTACCGTATATTCTCATTTCTTGAGTGAAAATGCTGGATTAGATAAATATTGAAAATTTTCAATTTCATAATAAAATAAGATAAAAAGATTAAAAATGATATTATTTATACTAAAACTATTTTTCTTGCCAATTACTAAAGATATATTAATTGAACATCTTGTACGCAATTTTTTCTTGAATCTTTTTAATCTCAGTCTATCTTACAGTGACATCATGTCGATAGAGGGAATGGAAAAGTTATTATCAAATCAAAATAAAACTGTATTAGATCCTTAATCAAGTAATTATCAGTAGTTCTAACTATTTAAAAATGAGTACAAAATTCATGGATAAACTTTCTGATGAGAGAATTTGCGAATTCGATTACTATCAAAATGCATAGGCAATACAAAAAGTGTAAATATAACGAGGTCGCCAAGCAACATAACGAGAAAAAAACGATGGAATGGATCATGGAAGAAAGAGAAATTTAAAAGAAAAGCCTATTCACGCAGCCATATACAAACGCATGTCAAATAAAACTTTCAAACTTAATATACGAAAGGAATGAAAGACGTTGAAGACGAAAGTATATTCAAAGAATTGGTAAGTGTTAATAATATTAACTTCTTATGTTAGTAGAAGAGAAAAAAAACAGATATTAACTTACCATTTAATTTTTTTAATACTGTTCTTGTTCAAAATTTCAATGTTTTGCACGTCTATGTGAAGTTTAAATGGCATAAAAAATCTTCTTATTTAAATAATGGACACTTAAGTTATGTAAAGCCAAATCTTAATATTTTTTTGTGTTTCTTGATATGGTATACGTAGATATTTCTTCCCTATCTCAATCGTTATTCTATCATTCTCAATGAAGCATAAAGCAAGCGAGTTGAAAAGAAACTAAGACTTTTTAATAGAAATGACAGAATCTAGTTGATGTCTCGTTTTTTTCTGTAAGAGAGCATATAAACACCGGTTTCTTTTATATTTCATCGGTAATGATGAAACAGAACTGCTAGCCTATTTTTATTTAAGGAAGTAAAACAAAATAACTAACTTTACTGCATGCGTTCAAGAAAAGTGTTTATTTTGTTTTTGTTTGACTAAGGCCAAGCAAAGTGAAGTAACATAAACTGAGCTGCATTCTTTAAAACTTGATGTTAATAGTCTGATTTCATGTATTCATACTATAAGTTAAAATGTGTGACATGTGTCGTGAATTGTGACACAATGTACGACACATTCGAGTGCAACATATTATCTCCAGCGGTGGCACAACACATTTTGTGCGACACATGCGATACATTCTGAAAATGTTATTTTTTTGAACCAGCTAGCGAGAATTTTGTTTTTATTTTCATCAAAAAGATCATGATAATTTTTTCGATTTTGGCCTATTTGAACAGTTTCATTTCTGAAAACTCAAACAGGTCAGATCTTGAGATCTGGCTGTCTTCGAGTCGGTCGGGTTTTTACCAGACCATTTTCGGGTAGTCCCATCTCAATCAATGACAAAGATAGGCACTCTCTCGGCTAATTATTAATCGAGAAATAATCTAAAAAATATTTAAATGAAAATACATAACTTTCCTATATTCAATCGAGTTCTCTATAGAGAGCCTTTTTTACGCAAAAGAAAAGAGTGAATCGATAGTCGACACACAGAACGAGACAAATTTTTTAGCGGCACTTTCTGATGCGACATATTTTCGACACTATTACTCGCAACACATATATGCGACACATTTTAATTTGGAGTGTTGATAATAGTACAGCATTTATTACTATTTTCAAAGCCATATCTTCATGAAAAATCAAACTGTGAAGTACATTATCAACGAATAGCACATCTTATTTTTTGATACTTTTCCTAAAGCTATAGCTATTTTAATTTTTTTTAGCACTATTAGAAGATCATATCTACATTTTTTTTCAAGATATACTCCAATACCATACTTCTAATGATTAGTTTGTTTTACGCTTCACTGGTCACAGTAGCACATGCTTTTGAACAGTTCCGTAGCCAACTCTCCCTAGAAGAACCCCCAGGGAGTCACCTGGCGAATCCCCGGGAGTTGTCTGGGGAAAACGAATGAAGCATCTAATTACTATTAAATTTTTCTTAATTTTTTTAAATTTAAAAAAATTAAAGTCTTTTTTTATTTAGATATTTTATCAATTCTCCCCGGAGAAATCCCCAGGGAGTCCTTCAAATAAAAAGTCCCCGGGGACACACGACAAGGACTTCCCAGGGATTTCGTCATTTTGCGGGGACTCTCAGGGAGACGTCTGGAGAGGGTGCATTAGAATTACCTCAGTACCACACTTATGACTTTTATAGTCATCTCAAAGAAGTATATGTAAGGCTTCGAGTACTACTTGAAGAACGTAACTTTCAGATTGCACGATTTTAATGACAATTTTTTGATACTAAATACTCGTTGATTTCTATGAGCTAACGAATAATTCTCTACTCGATATTTGCGATGGAAAGACTTATTGGCTTCTGTTGTATTAAAAAAAAGTGAACTCAAGATATGCAATAAAAACGAAGAGCTGAAGCTGAAGTACGAAGATAAGCTCAGGATGGCAGAAAAAGAAATGCAAAATACTCGGTATATACCTGCACCTACCTGTGTAACAGTTGGCATTGAACATGCTCATTAATAGTAGTGACGGATTCTGTTCTGATAGTGTATATATGGACTCTAAAGTGTCAAATCTATGACAGTAAATTAACTCTCAAAACTTTAAGCACTATGTTCATGTACACATGCAACGCCAAATTCACTACTTTTAGACAATTCTTAAAAAATTTCAAATATGACCTTAACTAAAACCAATTGGTAATGAAGTTAGGAGCTGTATTAATTATCACGTTTATATGTAATGTAATAACAGCTGTGAAAATATTTTAATAATTCAAATTTAAATAAAGATAAAATTTTATCCATCCCATATCCGTAATATTTCATAGACTTCTAATATATTATTTAACATTGAGAATAATTTTAATATTTTATTCCTAATTATTCTATAGCAACATTCATTGAACTCAACATCTAATAATATATTCTTATTAAGGCGATATGGGATCAAACGAACGCGATCATCAAAGAATGAAGAGAGAGGGAGAGAGAAATAGGATGGTATACATGACTTTATAGTAAAATTATACATATATGCCATATACAAAAAAAAGAACAAGGTGATTCATTAAGGAAAATCCTTTTCAGAAATCCCCGTTTAGCATGGATATAGTATACAACCTTCAATTTGTTTTGTTTTCTGCCTATAAAATCATACTACAAGAGTATAGAGTCTCGTAGGTGCATGTTCATAAGATTGACTTATGTGATGTAGTAAAATATAGTATTCGAACAATAAATAGAGAAGGTCACACTATTGTATAGGTATATATACATTTTTCTGTTTTTTCTTCGGATAGACAAAACAAGTCTATGATATCAATTTTCTTTGTTTAGTGTGAAGCTAATGGAATCAATCACGAAGCGTTGATGCGTAATCATGGTGGGGTCGATCCATATATTGAAGTTCTTGAAGTATTTTTCTCTGGTTTACCTCGCCTCATCAGTCTTAAACCATTTCCAAATCTACTTAAACTTGTGATTGTAAATCAAACTATTGAACGTATCGAAGGTTTAGATGCCTGTAACAGTTTACAAGAACTCTGGATTACTGAATGTAAACTTCAAGTATGTACTTACCTTGATTTGTTTTGTGTTTTATATTTTTCGTTTGTGAATGTATTTTTATGGTATTCATGGTAGAACAAAAATCGATAATATGTGTGTCGTATTCGTTCGTAGAAATTTATGCTAGAATAGACAAAAAATAACGATTGCACCTATATACACTCTTACATGGTTTGCATACAAAAAAATAATATTTCGACAATCGTGATAAAATAAAGACTCGAAAAATTTTGAGAAAGAACATGAATAGCATTTCGATCAGTCCGATTAAACAAATATGCTTGAAGGGCATATGTATATTGTCTTTATTATTTTTCTAGCAAATTGAAGGTCTTAGTGGATGCACCAAACTTCAACGTTTATATTTGTACGCCAACTCAATAAAAACAATTGAAAATCTCAATGGATTAAAACGTCTTGAGTATTTATGGCTTAACGAAAATTTGATTACGAAAATTGAAGTAGCTATTCTTTACTTTTTTAATTTTAACACTGCTCTGCTTTCTATTGAACATGCAAGGGTTTATCCGGTGCAAAAAATCTGAAAGAACTAAACCTTGCTTCAAATCAAATAAGATTTATTGGTAAGTGCTTTTATTTTTATTTTCTTCTAAGTTAAATAAATATCAAATTTCTAGGTACGTCACTTGCCGAAAATACTGAACTAGATACATTAAATCTTGCCGATAATAAAATTAGCTCTTTTCAAGTAAATATTTCTCTGAAAACTAAATGTCACGTTTGCAATGGAAATAAAATGTTTTATTAAAGGATATTACTATATTGACAATGTTACCAAAATTGCGCAATATTGCTTTCAGTGATCCAGTTTATGGAGGTAAAAATCCTGTGGCTTCCATGGCAAATTATCATGTTCATATTTTGTATCATTTACCACAACTTGAATATATTGATGGACTGCATATTTCTACAAGACAAGTTGCTGAACAAGCTGAAGTAAGTCCAGAATTTCTACACAAAAATAATCATTAGTTCAATAAAGCCGTATAGAGTCTTCTCTGAGGATAATTATTATGATTATTATTCTTAGGCTACAGTAACTAAAAAGAAAATGTGGTATCATATGAAATCTAAAACATTAGAACGAGAATACGATGAATTTCAAGCACGTCTTCAACAATTGAGAAAAAAGAATGAACAGGTTCCTGAAGAACATTTACGTTTATTACGCAAATGCGTTCAGCGTTTAAAGCAAGAATTAAAATTACCAGAAACGAATTATCAAACGCGTGCTGCTGCTGGCGATGTAGGTATCATTTACTGTCTTGTTAAAGTTGGAGACATGTTTTTACTTCAATTTAGCATAACGAACATGAACGATTCGAAAAACAAATTGAAATTATGCGACATCGATTAGTTGTTTGGGAAAATATTTTAAACAAGTAATAATTCATTAATTTGATTCATGCCAATTCTGTGTCCCTAGGCAAAATAAAATTATTCTATTCATTGAAATATCTAGAATTTAAAAATAACAGATCACTAATTCATTGTTTTCTAAATTTAATCTAGTCTTGCCTCTCAATATGAAACTGCTAATTTTATTTTACTACAACAAAAAGCTCAACTTGCATCTCGCATTCAATTAGAGCTGATTAGTGGTGGAAATATTCGTTTTGAAGAAGGAAATGTGAATGATGTTTGGTAAATAAACGAGATATATTCGTTGTTATCTAATTTATATAAAATCTTATTTGAAGGTTTAATGCTGCTAAAGATTTACTTCTTTCACGTTTCTGTTCATCGATTTATAGTCGTTACAATATAACTGGTATTAAAATACATTGTATAACACGTTTATTTAATCGACCGAAGAAACTGCAATTTGATCATAATCTTGATTTTGTTCTTGAAGAAGAAGATGATCCTATTAAGTATAAAATACATTAATACAATGACGATAAAACTCGTTATCTAATGAATTTTTCTTCTAGAACAAAATCAATTCAATCAAAACTTGAATATTTATTCTATTGTACACAACCATCACGTCGTACTCAAAATGATCATATGCATCAATTTACAACGATAGAATCAATTTCTGAGCATGGCTTTCCCAGTGCTGAATTATACAAAGTTTGTTTATTAGTTTTTTTTTCTGTACGCTGAACAAATGTTATCTTTTGCCATTAGCAATTGGATCAAGATGATGCTATACCTTTTTCAAATTCACTAGCCGTAAGTGATTATCTTCGAATTGAGCAAGCTGGTTTTCAGAATCGTGATAAATATCGTTTCGGTGAATTAAATTAATTCTAATAATAATTTATTTTTCATTGTAAATTCTATGTACAGGAAGTGTTCTTATGGCTAAAGTATATATTGGTTCATCGATAGCGACACCAGCAAAAGAGTGAGTTGTTATCATTATCATAATGATAGACTCGAAGTGATTATTTTTTTTAGATTGCCATTTCCTGAATACACAGCAGATCCTAAGTAAGTTGTTTATCGAATAATACTAAACTCTCTCTCTCTCTCTCTCTCTCTCTCTGTGTCTCTTGAAATTGACTTTAGGTTTTTTTATTTTCAATCTAGAATAAAATGCATTCACTTCATTACAGAGTCTAAATTATAGATGATGCATATATAACTAGAGAATTTATTTTAAATAAGTTAAATAGTACCCTGAACCTCAATGCAGAAATTAACTATTGAACGAAAAAAAACTTTTTTTGTATTTTTATGACTATGAATTTGAATTTTACAACATATGTGTCACTTTAGAAATGTAGAGAACTATGCTTAGTTGCTTCTTCGATCGTTCCAATCAGAGAGGAGTTTTGTTTTAGAATGATTCTACTCTTTCTGAGTTTTTGCATGTCACTATTTTCCGAACGATTAAAGGAAACTCAATGAACTACTTCATAATAATAGATTAGGAGAGTTCTTGAATTATCAGACTCATGATGAGGCGATATTGTGGCAGATGATAACTCACACGAACAAGAGTACGCTGACCTCATTGGTCTACCTAATTAAAATCATATGTCCCAGATAAACTTCACATAATTTGTCTTAACAGTTGATGAGATACTTTTAGTCAGTTATCTAGTGAAGATCAATAATGCTAGTTCTATTTAACATTTTGATGACAGATTTCTTGGAACTAAAAACCCGGATCAGTCCTCTATCACCAAGAAAATCATAATTTCAGTTGACTAGCGTCGCTCAATCTAGAATCGTCTTCTACTGAAATTCTTAATTATAATCATTTCTCCACTTCATTTCTTCATAGTTTTAATACTAGATCATATTTATTTAGTATAACATCAAAAAACTTTCCAACTCATGCAAGTATCTCTCGGCATGTTAGCTTTCCTGAACGTGCTGTTTCAAAAACAGGTATGAATAAACAAAGTCAACAGAGAAAGACTTCATTTTCTGTCTGGTAAAACTTAATCTAATAATCAGTTTTACTAAAGCGCATTGTGATTGTGGAGCTCAACAACAGCAATGGTTTTTATTTGATCCGTTACATGCCTATGCTGAATATATTATTGAATATGAATATTTATTCTCTGTAAGTTAACTATTTTCTATAGAATTAATCGAATTGTGCGTTGTTTTCTTTTGTAAAAATTCAATCTAGACTGCTAATAAAACGCTCAGTGATCAATTAAGTCGGATAAAACTTGAAAAAGTTGATGATTCACTTGCAACAACTTACCAAGAAGAAATAAGTCGCGATAGCTTTATTCTACCATCCAAAGATGACGAACTTCCACCAAAAATGTTCGTAATTTATTTAGACATTGTTTTTAATTTATGCTTCTGTTTGTTTTTGAATATTATTAGACATGATCTATCTGAAGATAAACTTCTAAAATTAGTAAATGAAACAAATTTAGCAAATATTGTTGAACTTAATTTAACTTGTTGCAATCTACATTCAATTAAATTACTATCAGAATTAAAAAGTCTTCGCACACTTGATTTAAGCTTTAATGAATTAGTCAAATTAGATGAATTATGTTATTTTTATTCGCTTGAATTTATTGATTTAAGCTATAATAAAATCACAACATTAGATGGCATCAAAGGATTAGCAAAATTATTATCATTTATTGCTACACATAATGTTCTGAAGAAGTCATTAGATGAAATATTAACATTGAAACGTTATTGTCCAAGTTTATGTCATCTTGATCTTCGTAGAAATCCATTGGATAAAGTAAGAATAATATATACTTGACATTCATGTCTTGTATTAGATAAACTTATTGGAGTCTGCGCAGGAGTAAACATAATTAGGGAAAGGAGTTGAAGGAATAGTCTGCTATTTTTCTCATATAGGGCTACGAATGAAAACGAACCAACATAACTAGATTTGATGCTTGTTTCAAGTATCGATGAATATAAAATTATTTTTATGCGATCGAGACTAGTGGATTTTGCCTTCATTAATATTTTTCATTTGAGAGTTGATGACGAGCATTTTGTCTCTGAATTAATTTCAAATATTCTGCGAAATTTTTCTTTAGTCTTATGGAAAATGTTGACAGAAAAAGATCTCTTTCTCTTCCTATAGTAGAAGATTTCTTCACTCCTTATACATCCGAAGACTACAAGCATGTTCGTTGGGTATATTGAAGAATATCTCATAACAATATGAAAAAGTTTAAAGCGGACTTGCCAGGCTATAATGGAATAATGAACATTCTACTCTCGATCTCTAAGTTCTCATAGAAATCTGATTTATAACTTTTGAAAATAATTTCAAGTCGAAATCTTTTAAAGACAAGCATAGACTACTTTGTTGGTTAGTTAATGTGAGTTGAATGAGAAATACTTGTTTGTTCGAATAGCTGGATTGGCTATTACATATTTCTAAGACAGAGATGCCGTGTGTGATTCTCAGTTTCAATTTTTTTAGGCAGAAACTTTTCGACCTCGCGCACTTGCATTAATGCCTACTTTAGTATCAATCGATGGTGTAAATATAACTCATAATGAACGTTCAAAAGCTCAACAATGTCAACCAGAACGATCATGTTCGATGGTAGCAAAATATTCTTTAAAACTTCTACAAAAAAAAACATTGAAATCGTTTAGGAAAATATGATTCTTCATAGTCGAACTCATCCATTTCGTCCACGAGATTTGCGTTGTCATTTTATTTCTAAATACTACGAACTCTATACAAATGATCCTCTCGGTATTCATCAACCAAAACTCGATGATATCTATTGGATGTCGGCAGTAACAAGTTTATGTTTAAGTGATGTTTATCTAACAAAACTACCCGATTTATCCAATATGATTTGTTTACGTTGGGCAACATTTGATAATAATTGTTTAACACACATTCGAGTAGCTCATTTTTATTCTACCACAAAAATAGAATTGACGTTGATTTTTCGATTTTCTTAGGGTCTTGAGCAACTTGTTAAATTAGAAGAATTATCAATTCAAAATAATTTTTTAACAATTATTGATGGTATTGAAAATTTAACCAGTCTAAGACGTTTAAATCTTTCAAAAAATGAAATAACCGATTTTGACGGACAAATTTTAACTAATCTTACACGATTAACGTATTTAGCACTTGACCATAATCGATTGCATAGTTTAGCAAAATTAGGTCGATGTTCAACATTAATTGAATTGTACGCTGGAAATAATTTAATAAGGAATATTCGAGATATTTTTCATTTAAAAGTAGGAATAGTTTGTTTTTAGAATTCGTTTTGCTGATTTTACTTTGCTAAATTTAGACGCTATCAACTCTACTTATATTAGATCTATGGGGCAATCCAATATGCCATGAAGTAGAAAAATATCGCTTATTTATTATTTATCATTTGAAATCACTGAGAGCATTCGATGGTTTTGCTGTGGAAATTCAAGGTTAAATTAATTCTTTGTGTGATAAACAATATTTCGGTGTTTTTTTCTTTCTTTCATATAGAAAGCGGTGAAGCGCGAGAAGTATTTGGTGGAAAATTAACACCAGATTTTATTGTAGAAAAATTAGGACATAGTAACTTTTCAGGTAAATATATTTTTCCGAAGATTTGAAAAACAACTTTAAATTAAAATTATAAACGCTCAATATTCTAATTGATGAAAAATAAAAGAACAACTCAATAATAGCCTTCATAAGGAATTCTTGTTCTGTCTAAGTGATTTGTTCTACTTTTTAGAAATCAAGCAACTTGAATTACCTCAATGTGCAATTCGTGGCGTTGAATTAAATATTCAATTTATTGCACTTAAATGCGTTAATCTCGAACATAATCAATTAACTAATTTCTCCGGTCTTATTCATTTACCTAATTTAAAGGTACAACCTAGCAAAGCAATATAATTTTCTTTCACTTATTTTATTTAGATACTTTGTTTGAATTATAATCGTATTGAAAGTGTTCTTCATCGACCAGCAAAACCTCGAGTTGATAATCGTGGAAAACCTATTATGGAAAATGTTGATAATCGAGTTGTTTTAGAAAATCTCGAAGTTCTTCATCTTGCGTAAATATTTTTTTTTCATGAGCCAATTCTTATTTTGAATAATAATTTTTGCTTTTCTTCTAAATTCTATTTAGTTATAACAACATAACAGATCTCGCCCTACTTCAATTGACTAAAATTCCATCATTACGGTCTTTATTTCTTCAAGGTGAAATTCTCTTCTTTCGTAACCTTAAAAATATATTACTGCTCTTTTTCTGTGTGTTAGGGAATGAAATATCAAAAATTGAAGGTCTCGAAGCATTACGCAATTTACGTGAATTAGTCTTGGATAAAAATAAAATTCGTGTTATAACGGAAACATCATTTTTCTTTCAAACGAATCTAGTTGAATTGCATTTAGAAGAAAATCGTCTTCGAGAATTATCTTATTTTGATCGTATGATCAAATTAGAAAAACTGTTTTTGGGTTCAAATAAAATTCAAGTAAAAAAATTAAATATAAAAAATTTTCTTGTCTAAAGGCGACTTTTTTTTAAGGAAATTTGTGAACTAGAAAAAATTAATCCTCTTATTTGTCTCGGTGAATTATCCCTTATTAACAATCCGGTAAAATAATATTGTTGATCTGTAAACGAACTGTTGAAGTATGATAATTGTTTTTTAAGGTGTCTCGTAAAACAACTTATCGATTTTTTATTGCTTATCGATTACCACAAGTACAAATACTCGACGAACAAAATATTACCGAAGACGATCGACTTCGAGCTGAAATTTATTACGCCGAAAGTTCAGTAAGTCTTCTCCGGAGAATATATTCACAGAAACGAGATGAAGCAAAGAGCGATCGATCATTTATTTGTTCAACTCTTAAAAGAATTTTCAGAAATGATAAGACTGAATCAGAGTTGTGTGTTACTTGCACGTGTTAGTCTGAAAGACTGCTGGCCAGTAAATCATTATTGAATAATAGATTGAAAAATTGAGCATTCAATCTATCATCAGATTTTTCACTTAGACTGTCGAACTGTTTCTAAATGCCTAGAATTAAATATCTTCATGTCTGATATAATATTTTAATTCTTTTCAGCAACCTGCAGGACCCACAGGGAATGTCAATGAAATATTTCCTGGATTATTAGCTAGTGGACAACAACAACAGCAACCACAGATGCGAATCAATCAAGTAGGCTATAATGAAGGTTATGGTGGTACAAATATTCTTGATCAAGGTAAAAATTGAATCAATCTTTGAATCATCGGCTTAACTATCTTATCATTTTAGTTCGTCAACGTCAAATGCAGATACGCATAGCTGCTGCTAATATTAATAATCCAAATGGAAAATTGAATAATGGACGTTTTTTGCCTAATGATCGATAATAACAATTTTTTTGTTTTAAATATAAATTCAAACGAAAAACATAATGATAACTTTTGTATCTAAGCAGATAAAATAAATGAAGATTCATTTTTTTCTCTATATGCATGCTGCTTATCGTTTTTATTTTGTTTGTAAAAATCGTATTCTTCTCATGTATATTCGGAAATAAAAGTGAAGAAAATTTATTCGATGAAATAAATCGACAACGAAAAAATTTTGGTTTATCAAATGTCGAAATTCATTTAACATTACAATTAGCTGCAGAAAAACGTTGTCATAATCAACGACAATTGATTGACTCCTATCAAAGAATGCTATCGAACGCGTACAGAGATGGCGATTGGCCCAGACAAGAACAGCTCGATAAAGTTTTCTCTCATGGTAAAATACGATTTAATCTAAGTTCATTGCCTTTCCGGTTTTTTATTATTATCAAACTTTATAGTAAATGAAAGAATCTATCTTAATGGTATCGATATACGAAATGATATTTTTCAAAGATATCATCTTATTCCAAAGCCATACGAAAGAAATTTAGTCTATATTGGTATTGCGTTGCATGAATATAGAAATTTTTCCGCTACATGTATTGTTTATGGAGAATTAAATAATTCGATTTCAAATAACAGTAGACTTATACGTCTTCTTTACATCCTTATTGGTTGTGGAATTCTTCTGTTGAGTTTAATCGTTTGTAGTATTGTGAATGATCAACGACAAATGAAATTAAAACAACAATTAGAGCAGGAAATCATTGATAATAGAAATACGATTGTTCCGAACAATTCAACGACTGTATTTATTGATAAAGATCGAAAATCATCAACACATCGAGCAGACATGAATCGAATGACAGTGGCACGATTAGGCTCCGTAGTAGGTGAACGTTCGTCAGCTGTTCATAGCTTTTTTGCAAAGACGTAAATAAAATTCGCTTAGAAAAAGAACTCGATCTTTGAAATAAGTAAATCACTATAATCAATACGTCTTATGATCAAGTTTCTCGTCATAAAAGAAAAGTCTGATCAGTGTCAGTACTCGTTGAACAAGTGTTTGTTTTATTCGAAATCCTTACAGTTTAATACATATATTTTAAAATCTTCAAAGTAGGGTAAGTTATTAATTAAAATATAACTGAATATTGTCCAAAATAACATCCAATCACGATACTAGGGTAAATACCACGATAGATATTATTAGGGAAACGTCAAAATCTATGACAAACCATAATTGATGTGTCGGTAACATCCTCCCGCCATGCCCCATCAGAGACTTAGACGGATATGATCGATGTAAGGTCACTGGCCGTGACAGATAGTTAAACAACACTCGTCTTCTTATCACAGACTGCAACAAACATTATTGGTATATGATACCAGACTGAAGAGTAATAAATGTTCGTTATCAAGTACATGAATTATTTATTTTATTTCTCGAGACTTCAGTTAAACGATGTTCACAGCATTTTCTAACAATAGACAAAATAAAAAGTCTACTTCTGATGAACAACGATGAATATATTCTGCAATAGTTTTGAATGTCCACGGAGGCTATTGCTCTGAGTGCGTCTATAGTAACTGTGTCACGGTAGCTTAGTTAGTACTTGATCTTTATTTTGTGCAAGAAAACTAGCCACAAGATATGGCATAGTGAAACACTTGCGTTTTTCGTTTTTTTTTTGCTTGAAAGAAAAAAAAGAATTTGGCATGTCTAATCCTTCAATTTTTAAATGTTATGGCATGAGATTTATAGAAACTCATTTGACGGAAGATATATGCAGAATAATTGATGAAGTCTATCAGATAATTTTCTTGAATTCGTGAATATTGTCAAGTACATCATGTCAAACAACTAAATTTCTACTTACTTAAACACACAAAATTCAAGAGGCATTCGCCTCTCATGCAATATTTTTCTTTTATTTAAACAATATTTGTAAATTCATGACTAAAAACTTTTGAATTGAGCTTGTTAATGTACACGAAAAATCATGTTTGTTTTTATTGACTTATTAATCTAAAAATTGAATTCTCGGTTTAGGATTTTTCGTATTCCCATGATATCGAATTGGAATCGGTTTAATAAGCGGTGATAAATCAGTTTTTGTGTCACTATCAGTAGTTGCTTCATTTTTTTCACATAATTCGTCATTGTTGGTCAATATGAATGATTGATAGTTTTTCGGCATATGCATAATCGATTGATTATATTTAGGTAATAAAGCTAAACGATCTGTCGGTATTGTTGTTAACTGTTTATACTCTTTAGTTGATGATGACGGTGATAACAATGAGTTTGACGATGTTTGATGCGTATTTAATGAACATGATGTTAATGGTAGTGTTTGACTACGTGATAGACTTGTTTTAGGTTGTGTTTTCGTAGTCATACTTTCAACAAGAACTGAATTTATTCGATTAATTAAATTTGGTGTTAGCAATGGCGATTGTATTGACGCTGACGATGATTTTTTTTTATTGTGTGCTTTATATGTTTGTATGACTTGTAATACAATAATAAAAATAATTGTGCCCATATAAAAAATGAATATACTTATTGTAACATAGACAAGCGAAAAATATGCTGGATCATCTTCCGCTTGTATGACACAAATAATAGCTATGGCCGCTAGAATAAGATTAATTAAACCCAAAATGTAAAGCGAATGTTGAGCTATCATTTTTCTAATATATTGATAGAATAATGATAGACTATAGAGTCTAGTATTGAAAGCATTTATTTTAATACTGCTGGTGTTTGATAGAGATGATAATGATTTTGGTGTCGCAATTTCAATGGACAGACTTGTTCTTGGATGGATAAAATGCATTTCATTGCATTTATTTCCTTGTTTTGATCGTAGCGTCTTATCTTTGATATATTCGTATGTGACCTCGTTTTGTGCAGCAATAGAACTGACATCAAATATCAAATAGATCGAATCGCATGAAGGAAGAAAAACGTTCTTGTGAGACCTTTCTTCGCTGTTTCACTGTCTGTTTCCCATGCGTAATACATTATTCGACGTTCATCATCATGCTGCTCACATACACATCGAATCAAATGCAAGTTGGTTACTTTCCCCATTTCTTTTTTCCTTCTCCTGCTGCCAGTTTTCTATATCGAGCATCTAAAAATTTATTAAATGGCATACTAAGTAGAATGCAAAAGACATTCATGTCAGTTTAGTCTTACTATCGCTGAACAGCATCGAACAAGCTAAAATAAACGATACAAAAATGTTTAATACATAAATCTAATAGAAATATTTTCTTTTTCTTTTGATTATTGTACTATTTAATGCCTGTCGAATTAAATATTTAGCAAATGGAAGCAATACGAAATTTATTATTTAGTTGATCAAGAGAAAAACAGATTTTAAAGTCTGACCGTATTATATCCGTTGAAAAATATTGAATCTATGTTTGGTTTAATAGATCATCGATTCACATGAATAAGAAAATTTGATTTTTTTTTGCTATCTTTATCAGTAACTATCTTCTATGACATCATTTAATGAAATATTGATTGTTTTTTCTACCAAACAAGATAACCCGATTGCTTTGGAGTGTTGAAATAGATTGTATTAAATGAAAGATCGTTTCTATTAACCGCAAAGTCTCTTCGGTGCTTTTTTTTGGTATTGCCTTATGACACTCAGTAATGCTGTTGCAAACAGATATTTATTCACAACTCTTAAATTACTGTTCGCTCGCTTTTTTTTATCATAGCTCGAATGTATTGTATTTTGAGTACAAAACAGTAGAACTAAACACACCAAACGTATTCATATTTCATGCCAATTATCAACGATTTCTTCATATTTTGACTTAGTGGGTGTAACACACACACACACACACACATTCTATTTCTTAAATACAAAAGAAGAATCACTTGATAGAAAAACAGAATAACAAAGTCTGTATGTTTCGCTCGGCAGATGCGTAATTGACACCAACTACCTCTTACATGTATAACTATCATCAAGACTAAAAAAGAATCATGTGAAAAGTTGCTTCGTTTTTATTTTTTGATCTTTGAGGAAAGAAGAGTATAGAGTTCTTTAGATATTATAATGCTTCTATATTTGACATTAACGATTATCGTTCTATTACAATTCACAGAACAAGATATCGTTGCACAGGTAAATCATATAAATTATTTTGTTTTATTGGTAATAATCAATATAAATGATAAAACACAAAAACCTAGTAGCTTATCTCGACAGAAAATAGTCGACTACATTTGTTTCTGCCCTATAGAAATTTTCACGAATCAAGGAGGTGTTTACTTTTTAAACAACAAAACAGATAGTATTCATGAATTAATAATTAAAATACAAAAAGAACTTTGTTTGCTAATTTCTATTCTAGAATGAGACAATAACGGAAGCAACAACAGCAACAACAACATTAAAATTATCAATTAAAGATAAAATGAAGGTATATAGTAGAAAATAGAAAAATGATTTGTTATATTTTATTTGTCATTTAAAAATATTGACATATAGAATAAGATTAGTTATCGAATTTCAGAAGTACATCAAAGCAGCATTATCGGAAAAGACAGTATGTATTTATATTAGATAAAAAGCAAACAATAGTTGCATGCAACACAAAGTCAAAGTTCGCCAGTCGATCAGGTTGAGAGTAGCATGCCATGGATATTGGCATTCATAAAACATGTCTTCTTTTTTACTTTCTGAACTCATATATGAGACAAAAAATGGATCAAGTTTAATACGAAAAATTTATCGTCGAATATTAAATCGAAACGATTATTCAGTGTGTTGCTTATACATAAGAAGAAAACGACGTTGCGTTTTTTTCTTCTGTTATCATAAATCTAATTTTTACGTCTGAGAGGAAATAACGAAAGGGCGGCATCGATATATATTATGATTCATTCGTAACAGAGAGATCTATAAATATTGGAAGCAACAATACATTTGCATATCTTTCTATATAAGTGTAAGTCATTTAAGAATAAATTAGTGCGTCTGAAAACTAATTCGGTGAGATATTAACGTTTTGCCTAATATTTCCGAGCGAATTCTGTTTATATTTCCTAGTGTTTATAGACTATTTAAAAGAAATACTATTGGTCAATGGTGTTATTTTCACTAATTTATGTACTTTTAGCTTTTCAAAATGTGAGTTATTCATAGAATTGAATCTATTCGGAATTGTTTTCTATGAGAATAGTAAAAATATACATTTTGTAGTTATTTCTGGAATTCGTCTGACTATTTCAGACACAGATTTACTTATTTATCGTAATAAATGCGATTAGCTTGATGAAATGCATCGACATATTATAAATGACTGATAGTTGCAGTAGAATAACATTCCAAGCAACTGTTAGATACATTTTCTATATTAATTGACGTGCTTATCATTTGACGAAGAAAAAAAAGCATCTTTCAAAATACAAAACTTTTTCATTAAGACAATTAAAACAAGCAATATGCCGAGTAATAATACGGTTTCAAACAAAGTAATTTACTGATTTGCTGATGTTATTCTGTGAAACATAAAATTATTTCTAGCCTATGCTGCCTCCACCGGACAAACTCTTCTTCGAATATCTACGTTGTCGTCAATTCAGTTCTATCAACAAATTACCTAGTAGATTAGATTTCTCTATTTTTATTTTGAAAAAAAAGATAAAATGATTCCATTCAGATAGTTATTCATGTCCGTATGATTTCGATGAAGATAATCGTGTTTGTTGGAAAGCAGCACCGAGCGGTTCATATGCATTTGCTACAATAGAATATGATCATGGTTTAAATCATTTCTATGATGGTGTTCGTTATGGCATTGAAAATTGTTAGTTAGACTTGTCTTTTTTTATGTTTATTAAAAGTCAAATAATATAATTAGGTACTTTACAACGTTTCTGTCAAAATAATGGAACTTGGGCAATGCCGATTTCATCTGATATTCAATGTGACAGATGCATTGGCGATGGTCGCCCTGTAAAAGTAAAGAAATATTTAATGAAAGACTTTTTTAAAAATTTTCTGTTGTTGTTTAGTTTAATTCAATTAGTATTATGATTGAAACAATGAGTTTGAGTTTATCTCTTCTATCGTTGACAATAGCTATATTATGCATGATAAATATCAAGTATGTTTCTTATTTTTATGTAAAACTTTTTCGTCTTAACCCACCTGATGCAAACCAACGTGTTTATCCAACGCGTAGACCCCCTATATCTAATATTTCTAGTAATTATAATAAATGTCCGCTTTTATGTCGATGTTTTCTAACCTTTAGACGGCTACATTTGCCCCGAAACCTGCTTCATATCCATCTTTTCCTTGCTTTTATCCTTCGTTCGATTGTTAAACTTGTATTCATACACTTGATCATTGGCGGTTATACATATTCGATGATAAGGTTTACCCGTGATAAATGCGGAAATATAGAAATTATTTCAAAATCATCAAATTTATTTCATGTAAATATTTTTTTTGAGAAAATTTGATTTTCCAAATTGTTTTCTAAATTAAGGTTATCGGTTGTCGTGTATTAGCATCCTTATTTTGGTATACAGATGCTGTGTCGCAGACGTTTGTATTCTGTGAAGCGATGTTCTTATTTACAGCATTAACGAGTCATTTATTTCGTGATCGTGGCTGTACAGTGTTCGCTTTATGGGGCTGGTTAAGTCCATTGATTTGGTTGTCAATGTGGATTGCATCACATATATTAACAGATAGATTTAAACATCGATCAACATGTTGGTTAGAAGCTGATAATACAACATATTTTTATTATTTCTTTTATGTTCCGTATGCATTCTATTTATTTATGAATTTTGGTATATTTCTATTTCTTGTTCGACTTCTCTATACAAAATATCGATCAAATTATGTTCCGGCAAATAGAACTGCAAATCGGTTAGTAAAAAACAAAACAACTTTTGTCTCCTCCATTACAATTAGAAGATTATTTGTTTGGTGGATTGGGTTTTGGTTTGTATTTGAAATGCCTTTAAGAATTTAATATGATGATACTTGCCAAACTGAAAACGGATGTTCCTCGTATGCGGGTTGAGCCTAAATTTCGATAGAGCTGTCCACTTCGTACAGTTGTTTTTTCATTGTAATTTTTCGTGAATGAATATCGAACTTCATTGCTGATGACCACTGAGAATCTTTACTATACGTATGACTCAAAGCAGCTTTATCCTAGACAATTTAAGATAGGTTAAGTGAAACTAAATTAAAATAATTAGTTCTACTAAAATTAGTATTCGTGAAAAAATGATAGACTTAAAAGAAAAATAAAAGAAACGTGAAAACTGCCAGATCTTATTCAACTAATGTTCGTTAGGGTAAGAATTCTATTGTGTGAAAATCTTCACTGAATAGAAAATCTAATTTTATTAGCGTCATTCTAAGTTTAACTGAGTACAGATCAGTGCTTTATTTCTGTAGTATGAGAGTATCAAAACGTGACTTGACTGTGAGGTGAATATTGAAATAAAATAATTGGTTCATGATTTTAGTCATCTTATAAAATCAATACTTATATTAATACCATTATTTGGTCTTCATTCATTATTTGTTATGTGGGTTTTTCATCATAAAAATCAAGGTCATACCGTATGGTATTATATTGCTGTTATGTTTAAAGCTGTTTTTGGTGATCTACAAGTAAATTTGAAACACAATGAATAATCATCAATTGAGTTTTGTCTTTTTGTTGTTTCAGGGTTTTTTCACTTCACTTATTTATTTTTATTTCAATACGGAGATTCGCACAGAAGTTCTTCGACAAGTTCAACGCACATTATCAAGTAATGATGCTCTTCGACGTAGTTCAGCTGGTGAAACCTTATCAACACGTTTATCCGTTTTTCGTATATCATTGAATCGTCGCCGTCATTCATCAAATCAAAATCGTAATGGCAAATGTCGTACAACAGTAACCTATTCTCCATCACCGGTTTTAAATCAGAGTCAAGTCTATTGGAGAAACGTTTCTGCATTTATTTGTCCGTGTTCAAGTAATAAAAGCAATGATAAGAATAAGAATACCAACGAAATATTAGAACAAGTCAATGGACCACAACAACGATTATCTATTGGACTGAAGACTCAAGAAAAAGAAATAGCGCCGGTTATTCAGACGAATTTATTATCTGATGACAATGATGGAGAGGGTGTAACAACAACTGTGTCTCTACGAGATCGTCCATCAAAAAGTACAATTGATATTGATGGGTTGACATGTGATACGATTGTTATGAAAAATGAAAATGAAGCATTATTGAGCGATGCAAACGATGTTACTATTCACCAATCACCATTTTCTGGTGGAGCAACACCAACTTTGTCGCCTTCTGAATTATCCATCGCGCGTAATGATGCTACGAATTATCATGTACGATCGAAAAGTGATGGACATGATTTAAAAGAACTCGTACCGAAATTTTCCGCCGATAATAAATCATTGAAATAAATATTGTTTCTGATTACAATTTTTATGTTAAAAGAAACAACATATTGACAACAAATCTGTATTTTCTCCGACTTACTTTTACCTGCATATGTATAGAATAGATGTTTTTCTTTTTTTCTTACATTCCTCTATTGGTTTATGGAGAGAAGAAAGATAACATATTATGTATGTATTTGTAAATAAAGAAGTACTTCTTAGAAGAAGATAAAAATCATCTAGATAGTTGTTATTTAAAATAATATACACTAAAGGTCCATGCGTAAGTTACTGTTCGATCAATTTTTTCTATCGAATATAATCCAAAAAATAATAATTTTCAACCGAATGTTTTTTGCAGACAACACAAATAATATAAATATAAACATAAAATAATCTATGCGCTGATGCATTTAATATTTTCCTTAATTATTCTTGACATTCTTGTCCTATCGTTCGAATAATATTAATGCAATTTATGTTTATGTCTGGATCTCTGTGACTTACGCGATACTTTATTAGATAGTGTTGAAAATTCATTTTTACTTGATCGGAGCGTTGAAAACAGTTAGAGAGTATAGCTTGTTATTATTTCAAATTTGACCGTGTCCTCAATAAACCATTTTTGAAACGTTGATATTTGAACGAAATCAAAATTAGTAATAATTGACTTTGACCTGATAATATTACTTCCGAATCATGCTCGATACTTGACCTTTTTAGGTTTGTCTTCTATATGTAGCTTGTAGAAAGAATCATAGACAAAGCCTTAAGTCGAAAATTATGAACATGAATTTTAGTTTTCATTAAAATATTTTTTTGTTTGTGTTTTACCAAATATTTCTTAGGTTGAATCCTCACATTAATTTTTTCACAGAGATTTGATTCAACAAAGCAAGCAATATCTGCGAATTTCATATCATACAAAAAAAGTAACGTCAATAAAATATCTATATAATTATTCTATGTCGTACATTGATTCAACACGATTCAAATATTAATATGCCATAGAATATATATTGTATTGATTAGTGACAAAAGAAAAATTCGCTTTTTTCAGGTAAAATATTCGTTGTAATATTACTACTATTCAGTAATTTGATGCCGAAAATTCCTCTCGGCAAGCGTTAACGTTGTACGTCTTTGATGAGGAGGTAATGGCATACCCACTGAAGAAGAAAAAACAAATCTTGTTACTTGAATACATAGAAAATGTGAACTTTGTTTACCTTCGGGAAAATCTGATTTTGTTGAATTTTTATGAAGTTTATTCGATTCCTGAATAGCTGCAATTAACCGCTGAGTTTCCAACACATTTCTACCTACGCTATAATCATTGATAGTAATTTGACGAAGAATACCGGAATCATCGATAATAAACATTGCTCTAACAATAGTAATGACAAAATGATCATTATTATTCAAAAGTAAATATTGAAAAACAAACCGATAGGGAATTCCATGTTCTTCATCGAGAATACCATATTTTTTTGATATCTCCATGTTTCTATCTGCAATTAATGGAATTGTAATACCATGAGCTCCACCTTGTCTAGGTGGCACAGTTAAGCTATTAAAGTACGAAAACCAAAATACAATAAAAGAGCATACAAAATAGATATGCAAACCATTTTAAATAATTATAATGACTTTCAATTGAACAAGCAACTATATAGGCATTAATTTTTTCGAAATCTTTCAAATGATCATTGAATGCAATTAACTCTGCCAATGAAAATATTCAAAAATAGTTAAAGTTTCTTTTTATAAGCAAACCTGTTGGGACGATGTAACTATTAGATATGTTAAAAACAAATATACATATTTATTCAATTATTGTCTACGCTGTTAATAGTCTACTTACAAATTCATTGGAAAAAAGAGTAAAATAACGTATTTTCGGTTATAATCCCTTAATGATACTTCTGTTAATTTATTATTCACTATTGCTTGCGCTTTGAACTCGGGTGCAGGTTTACCAATACGTGGCAAAGACATCTAACGGTGTCTATCAATGGAGAAAAATGAATCGTCATATGTCTGCTAACGCCGTTAATAAAAAACACGCATCACAAGGAAAGTACGCATCACTGATTGAATAATATATATATATATATATTTATATATATATTCGCTCTTGTTTCACACGTGCTTTTCAACCGAGGCTTTTTCCCACCTTAGTAATTTCTTTCTTTCTCTTCATGTAATTTTATTATCCAATGACGCACTTTCTGTTGCAATAATCGCCAAAGCTTATCATACGGCGTTCATCGGTGTATTATCAATTCTTGCGACTTTTATAATGATGATAGAAATGAACTGGCCATAATAGTTCCGTGACTTCAAACATGCATTTTTATAATTGCCTAATGCATTGTATTGCAAAGTATATCGATCGCAACGCCAATAATTCAAAAACATATTATCACGTAAGTGCATTAGAAATATTATGTCACTGCTAATGTGTAATAAGAGGAATATGATTTTAAAAACAAATACAATATCTAATAGCGCTATTGCAAATTGGCTAACATAACTTATAAAAGAAATCTGAAGGCATGGTTGTGTCTAAATCGGAAGATAGATTCGTATTTCATCAAGGGGTTTTTAAAAAAAATTAAATAATAATATATTTTTGCTTGTTATGAAAGCCTTTTTATTTTCAAATAGTGATGTATTTTTTATTTCAGAAAATATGTGTCTTGGAATTGAAATATAAACTTTGCAATATCGTAAGATACTGTATCTTCTAAAAAAATTTGAATAAATATATTCCTTTATTCTCGACATCGTTCCTACTTGCTATCATTAATTATATTGCTGTATGGATATTTTGATCCGTTTAATAGATCATAGTGTGAAATATTCAAACTATCTTTCCGTACTAAAATATATATTGGTCCTACAATTTCATATGAATTGAACGATCTCTGTTATGTTCTACTAGATTTCTTCTGCTTTTATTTGATGAAATTGTCATAAGCTGAAATGATTTTCATGAATAGTTTTGTTTGTATATTTGATCAATTGGTCGTCATTTATTTCAGATCAAGCATGTCAAAGAATCACTTACGTGAAATCGTTACGAAACAATATTGCAATAGGTTTCTAATATAGAACGTACACGGCTACACTCATACATTTAATCTTAACCTTGATCATATCAATCGCTAATATTAATCTATAGACTGGCCATGGGATGCACCAGATTGTATTTCAAACTTTGTTTTCTACCTGTGCTGCATTGTTGGGATTCTATTGCTATTTATATTCAGTACAAGCTCTAAGTTGTGTGTTTTTTTACATTTTTTTTATATAAATATCAGTATCCACTCCGTTGACTTGTATATATTATTTGCAATTGGTTCATAAATGTTTTAATAGCAACTTTACCTTTAATACCTATCTCAAAGTAGAATCTTTTGAACAGCAACTGCATTTCATGTGGAATCATTTTCTATTAAGTTCGTTCATCAACTCATCTAGTTATGCTTTTCAGTGCAGACATTCGAAAATTAATTAAGCAATATGGTTGTCTTTTACGTGATGAGATATTTTCATGATAATAATATTCTTTGTGGTACAACTTCATGATAAGCATAATTTCTCTAATGGCTGTTTTCGCAATTTTTATGGGTGGGAGCATTTTCTAACATGTATGGCAATATTTTCAACTCAAGAAGAATCTAAAAACATCTATTACATCGGTTTATCCACAACGAATATTCTCAGCCTATAATTAACCTGTGAACACTTGAAGAGAAGTTTAATGAAAATGAGAATCATCAACATCAATTTGATATCCAGCTCATTGTACATTTAAATACAATATTACTTTGCGAGAGAGAGACAGAGAAATGCTATACGAATCGTCTGAGTCAACATCGAACGATATTATTTTGAGGATTGAATTTCTCTAATAGCGACTTTCTTGCTTTTATGAATATAATTTTAAGTAATCATTCATTTTCCGTGTTTCCATTACCAATATCCTACGCAACACGAATATTTTCTGGATTTATTTTGACATAGAAAATATTTTGAATTATTATAAAAAGCAGAGTAACTCCTTGTATGATAGATTTAAACAAAAATGGATATTAGTTTTTATATTTAAGAATAGTTTTTCGACGAATCAAATCACTAAAAAACATATATTCATGAAAAAATTAATTTTTAATACAAACAATCCAAAACCTTATGATGGAGATTTGCAATGCATATGTACAATCAAGTTGAACTTAGGATTGTTATTGGTACGCATTTTAATTATTGTCTTGGGGTCCGCTTCGATCTATTCATAGCGATAATTAGAAAAAAATAATTTGTTTTGTATGATATAAGGGTTTGTTTCATGTAACCAACTTTTAGAACATATTCGAACCGTTGCATCTGTTTTTGATTGATTTTGTCAAATAAGAACTACGGTGGGAACATACTTTTCATGTAATGTTGATTTCGCTTGAAGTCTTCTTCTTAATTGCCGTAAAATTAATAAACTATTTGAAATATGGAAGAGCTACAATCGATACAATTATAAAATATAATGAACTATATATTTAGT
The DNA here is from genome assembly GCA_905331475.1 of Rotaria socialis. NCBI lineage: Eukaryota > Metazoa > Rotifera > Eurotatoria > Philodinida > Philodinidae > Rotaria > Rotaria socialis. Next base: position 50,168 of record CAJNYU010000552.1, on the reverse strand, counting down.
ATATAAATTTTACTGTCGGCTAATAATGTTCATCTGCACGAAATCATCAAGATTTTTTGTATCGTCGAATATACTAATTACTCAACGTTTATCGAATGTCAATAAAGTTATGAGAATAATTCTATTTAAGATTTTCTTAAGCGATTCAGAACTAACGAGAATAATATCTCGAAGAAACTTAATTTTTGCTGTACTAGATCCGATACGTTATGAGATTTAAAATGACGCCTCCATGTCATAATTGAAAAATATTCTTCAATACAGTTTCACTTCTTACAAATCAAAAGCGTCTTTTTGAATCGTTTCAGAATAAAAATTAACAATCACTTTTCTTCCAAAAAAAAGAAATATTCTGTTACGTTTTTCTTGTCTACTTCTATTTCGTCTTTTTTTTTATATTAGGTAGTTTTAGAGAAATATATTTTCTCGATTATGCGTCGGTGGAAATAGTTTCACATTTTTACTTGACACATATTTATTGTTTTATTATTCGTTTAATTTTCGATTTAGCCGATTGCTGAAAAGTAAACGTTAAGACTAGCCAATTGAATTCGTTGTTTCTTCAGAAGTCAGCGCGGTCTTCATTCAAAGGATTTATGTATTCGATAATGAAGCATGCGCTGCAAACATTTGTTTATATGAAAAAGATGCGCCAATCATCCGTGCTTGTAACAAAAAAACATAACGAAAAAAAAACAGACAATATTTAGTTTTTTTTCTTTTCTCTTCGTCTAATATCATATTTTGATATTTTTTCCCGTGTCTCCAATTTTTACTCTTTTCTCTTCTTCTACTTATATGCGCCTTGAATCGATGTAAACGTGATATTATATATGTTTGATACGCCCTGATCACCTGCAGTAGCATGTTTGCTGTTCGACAGACTGTATTCACGTGTTTTCTTCTACTCGGTAGATTTATTTTCTTGCCAAAGACTATTCTATTTTGGTTTAATTGTAGTCTTTATTCAGTTTACTGATGGTCTAACGTGTTATGTTTGTTCAAACACTTGCAACGATCCATTCAATCCAAAAACAGCTACACAAGTAGCTGTACCCAATGCAACAGTATATTCGTGCGCTGTAAGTTAATCTCATTTTCAAATTACAAATATGCATAGTAATTGTTTATTCGAAATAGAAATTTTGGATAGCAACTGGCAATGTAGCTCGAAGTTCGTTGATGAATTGCCAACCGAACGATATCAAAGGAATTGGTGTATTCTGTTGTAACACAAATCTATGCAATGATGCTAGCAAGAAACTGTCAATAGGTTATCTCGTCTACAGTTTAGGACTTGTTCTTATTGTTATGTTATTTTAAGACAAAGAAGATAGACTGTTTCGATAACGATTTTCTTTTAAGTAGACCCTTTTCAACTTGATTTTTGTGACTCTTTTGCTTTTTATTTATTTGTGTAAACTTACATAACATGTTAACAGTTTTGTAACATTGACACAATCAACCACGTCGTCTACGAAGTCAATATTACACCAAGAAAATTTGTCATGTAGGTATGTGGATGAATCAGGGATGTTCCTATAGGATAGGATCACACAATCCTGCCTTGAACTAGGATAGAATATTAAAAAAACGAATGTCTATCCTTAGAAACAACTTTTTCTCAATTCTTGGATAGTCAAACGCCAATCTGTCAACGCCCAAATGAACATATTAAAAACATACAAAGTGGGCATGGAAAAATTTCATTTCACTGAAGTTCTGCATTGCTCAATAATGAAAATAATTATGTAGAAAATAGTAATTCGTTAAGAGTCTGCAAATGAAAGAAAGAAATTTACTAAATATGTAAATCGATACTATCTTGAAATGAAGAAATCGATCGTAAAATTAGAGAAACGAATAAAATCAATCAATGTTACTTGTTCGAATTCGAGAAAAACATGTAAACAATAGAAGTTTTGCAGTTTTAGCAAAATCTTTATTGTTTAGACTTTTTTTGAAGGAAACTGGAATTGAATGAATTATCGGACAATTCAACGCTATATTTGGCAATGCTTGAAGATACCAGTGAAGTAACCACAACTTCAATATGGTTTCCAATAACCAATGGTAATTGATTCATATTCTATGAATTATTGACCATTTACACATTGCTATCCACTATGGATTGTAATCGATTAAAATTACGAAAACAAATTATCAATAAAAACTCGTTAAATCACGGAAGGGAAAAATGAATCATCGCTCACTATTTATCAATTGTTAGCTGTCCGAATCATCTGAATCGTTGGCTTAGGAAAAATCTTATTGAGCATTTAAAAATAGTTTTGTCCTTTCGAAACATCGGCCTCTCAGATACAACTGAATATAAATTCTTTGTTGGTCACTGTTTTCGACAGCAATACACCAAGAACTCTAGGTTTTCTCATAGTGAAAAACATGCAAAGTTGACGAGGCAAATGCCTGTGTGATTGACTACAAAAGTTAATTGTAAATACTTAAATTGAACGTTTGTACAGAATGATTCAAACCTTATTGTTTCGTCGTGAAACAGATACGATCATCATTTTTCTTTTATTATATATTTATTTCGATAAAAATAGATAGGAGCAGGACTAATCGGATTCGAAAATACTGTAAAGACTGTAATATTATATAAATTTTAGTCTTCACAGTTCACTGTTCGTTTGTTTTTCACTATTGAACACTATATTCCAAAATGTTTTCTAAATGAAATTAAGAATTCTATCATCATTATTACCAGAAACAACTAATCGTCTCGCACTTACACGTTTCAATGGAAAATATCGAGCTGAAACTTCCAGAACATAAAAGTAGGGTATCACTGCGACACATATCGGTACAAATGCTAATAAAACAATATTCCATCGTGTTCCTTTTGCTCGTGGAAAAGAAAAACGAAATAACACTAAACAATACAAATCAGTAGACAAGAAGTGTTCGAATAAATATTCAAACATACTTCCAAATATACCAAACCATCCTATCAATACCGGTGAGAAGAATCCAAGTGTAATAATCATAAAATATTCATGAAATATAGCTGAAACAATTACTACACAAGTCGCTGATAAATTTCGATTTCCATTCAATAACTAAAGAATGAAATTTTATTTCGCTAAAACCATCATGAAACTTACTTTGCTCATATCTTTATATACATAAACGTATAACCAATCATGTACAACAACATTCCATGATCGCCAAAATGTTGCAGCTGATGTTAAATTCCACCAATCCTAATAACAAATAATTATGAAGGAAAACCTTTTTTTTCATTTCGCTTACCTCATAAAACATGCGATCATCAAATCGAAGTAATTCTGCAAATCCATTTAACCAACAATGAAAAAACCCATAAAAAGCTAAACAAGAAAAGAGAACGAAAACATTCCAATGAAAAATCAATCAGCAAAGTAGTTTACCTAATATAACAATAAGTACTCCTGGCAGCATCAAATCAAAAATAGTTGATATTGTAAATTCAAGTGTTATTTCATCGTCTGTAAAAAAGCGCTGAAAAATGGGAACCCAAAAGTATGCTACAATATGGTAGACTAAGCATAGGGCAATCATAAATTGACCAAACATTTGCATAACAATATTCCATTGAATTTTTGATGTACGAGGATAATGATCACGATAAAGTAACGTAGGCGCAAATAGAAAATAGAAATACTGAGTAAAATGACTAAATTTAAACGATAATTTTTTATCTAAATTTAGCAAGCATCAGAAACTTTCAAGTAAAATTTAAAAAAAAACGATTTAGCAAACCCTTTGAATTATTTGATTGCTGAAGAATCTTTTCAACATTCTCACGCATAAATGAATGTGTTTTCATCATTTGTCGTAACTAAATGCAGAAAATTTATTTGAAATATTCGGTTCTATTCGTATTAAAGCGATTCATCACGGACATAGGGGTGTATTACTCATAGTTTCTAAAGAGAAAGATTTCCTATGTAGAAAATTTGTTTTTGTGAGTCCATCTGACCACTTGCTCATAATCAGTTAATTTTAGACCTGCAACTGCATTTTTTTACTTGATTGTAGCTCAAACTAATTTCTTTGTGGTCCTTAGTTATTGTCATCATTGAAAACTCTATAATTCTATAGAGTTCAAGCGCAATCTCTACTAGATAGGGTTTTGTGTGAATATTTCTTGTCTTTTTTTAATTTAAAAAAAAAGAGGTGGGTCCAATAAATAAGCCAGAAAAAAAACAGTTTTTCAACTTCATTAGAGATAATTTGATCTCGTTTCTAACGAGGGGAAAAGTTACGAAACGAGCCGAAAAACAGATGGGGATTATCCCTGATTATATAATCGTTCTTTCTACGTGCATAAGAAAATCACAATTGACAAATTTCACGCTATTGCTAAACTTTTCGATTTCTACAATATTCATGGCCGTTTTCAAACAGCTGTTTGCCATTTCGAATAATAGCAACTCTAATTTCCCGTTGTTGACTCTATTCCACAAGTATCATGCATTCTACATTACTTATATTTGCTTGTTTTTCTTTCTAGAATGCTTTTCTACGATACAACATACTTGTTCGCCGAGTATAATTGCTGAAGAAGCAATGGGTAGCTGATGTTTAATAATTTGCCAACTTGGTATCACCAATAAACCGGTAATATAAAAAATATAAATCAGTGACCAAATAAAATCATAGAGTTCTAAAGAAAAACAAACATGTTTTGTCTAAAATATCGCCATATAAAAGTCTCTCTTACTCAGATAAAGTCCAGTAAACTTCCGATTACTTGCCCACATATATGTACTATAAAAAACAATAAACATTGTAGATAAAGTCATCAGACACCAAATAAATGCGACAATGTGTAATTTACCAACAGCCTGATTTAGAAGATCAAATGTCCAATCAAACCTAATAGACAAAATTCGAAAAAAAACTGTTTTTTTCCAAAAAGTTGAATACTTTGTTTTACCTTCCATAATGAAGAAGATCATTTATTGCTTGACGTGATATTAACAAGAAAAAACTAGCAACAAATGCATTTCGTATACAGTTAATATGTGTAATTTGAAATAGATCTGTTAATAAAGATCTGCGAGCAGTAAATTCACCTGTTCTTCTATGTTTAATTGAGATTTTCACAGAATGAAATGATTCATAATTTAAATCATCATTCGTCGACATGTGTTTTGTTAAATCGCTCATGATCGAAAAATAGTAATATAAAACATAAATAACCGATTGAATTTATACTTGATCAGACAAAAAACTAAATTGAGAGCGTGGTTAATTATCTAAAAATTAAAACTGAATCATTTTGATGAATAAGAATTTTATTAAAACAAAAAAATGAATGTATAGAACGTCATATATTACAACATGAAATGTTAGACTGCAGCAGTTGCGCCTGTTCCACTTCACTGATCAATACTGCCTATAAAAACGATCAAACACGATAGTCGAGCATTCTTGTACTTGTCATATGAAAAGTAACGCATAATGATTCAATAGCACGCAAGTCGCGTGCTATTTATTTGTCTTTGCTACTTTCTTATTCGCTGTACAATCGATTGCAAGACAAATATGATGCCCAAAGAAGAAAAAAAGAGGAAATATGACAAGTTGATAGATGAAATAAATACATATGCATTTAATGGCCTTCGAAGAAATTATACCATTTAATAAAATAGCTTTTTATATAACGTAGTATTTGACAGAACTCAGCTGGTGATTGTGTTCCTTCAAAACATGATGAATATATATATGTATATACGTATATGATCATCAACTACTACTTCTCTCTGATTCGTTGATATTGATTTGATAACTGTGGCTCTATGATATTCATGGCTTTGTAGTAAGTATGAATCATAATCGGGGAGGTCGCCTCCGGTTAGGGCTCATCACAAAAAGATGTTTCTGTGCAATCTAACAGATATTTACAGACATACATATCTGTAAAGTTACTAACAGTACTGAACTACAGTGAATAATCAGTAGTCATTCAAAATAGGTTTCATTGGCTCATTCAAAGATTCAAAAAAAAAACCAAGAGCCTATATTACATTAATAAATTAAATAATATTGAGTACATCTAGATTACTAAGGAAACCATTTTTCCTATTTATTTGAAATTTCTCGTAAAAAAAATCAAACACTTATGGATGTTCAAACTGAAATTGAGCGAAACAAAATGAAATTATTGAATAATGAAAATCTACAACCAAATATGACTACAAATCGCAAACATCTGATATCCCCGCTGTATAATAAACAAAAACAGATGCTTAGAAAACAACTTAACCTTGTTAGAAATAAACAAGTACGAGCAGTACCAGGTAAAATATATCAATTAGCAATTATGAGTTAATTAAAATCATTTTTTCTCAGATGGTTACTATAATGGTCTCATTAATGATATGCATAAAGACTACATAAATTTTCAAGAAAGAGGAACATGTCGTCAGATGGAATATTTAAATCCATTAATTCAACATGGTCAACAAACCGCTGATTTAATTCATCACTTTAATGAAGAAACTCGTTTAGAAGAAAAGAAATTAGATAAATTTAAAGCACCAAGAACTCTAAATGCTTTATCAATACAATGTTCACTTCCATCAAAATATGATGAATTAGAAAATCTTTCTCCATTATCTTTCTTAGTTAAATACACGAAACCGTTATTCAATCGGCAACGTATTGTGATGAAATTAATACGTAAAATGCATGCAGATGCAACAATAGATATTGATGATGCAAAAGATATTGTTTTCGAGTATTTTAATCGCTATATAACACTCGAAGACATCCAGGAACTTTTTCATTTTCTTAATATTCATTCATTGAATAAATTTCAAGCAAAAGAAACGATTGTCATTTGTTGTTATGCTGAACGATATTTTCTTCATAAACTAAGGAAAAATGAAACTATTTTATTTGAACGGCCATTACAAGAAATAATTGATTTTGAATTTTTAAAAAGAAAACTAGCTGGATTGAAATTAACGAATGATCTCAAAATTTTAATTAAGACTCTGGAACCACCTGCTAATGAATAGGCAACTAATTTTATTGATATATTAATGTATTGCAATTCAATTAGAGAAGAAACCGAACTTAACCATTTTTGACTTTCTATCTGTACGATAACTCGAAATATGGTTTCTCTTCGATTTTTGCAAATCACGTTTTCTAGCACATGTCGTTTACAAAAGTTTGAATGTAGACATAGACAACGATGCGAAATCTTAGAATTTTCTCAATAAAAAACAGGATTGTGAGAAATTTTTACTCTATATAAAAATGCTGATCGTAGAATGAATTTTGAAAATATAACAAAGCATTGAATTGGAATTGAATCAATAAAAAGACTCGTAATTAATAAATCGAATTTACATGGCAAACAGTAAAGACGCGTTCGATCTTTGTATTACCATGTTACGTGTGCGTTCGCTTTCATAAAGATACATCTTGAATGAAAAATGTATCACAAGGCTCGAGTCTACCAATGTAACATTTTTATTCTACTACTCTTGACAGTTATCTCCGATCAAGGGTTATCAAGTATATTATCATTCAAACATTTTTCTGTGCATCGCTATTATATTCACATTTGCAGTAAATTAAGATCAAGGATTCAGGTGAGTTAAATACTAGATGATGCACGAAACTTATGCTTTTCATGTCAAAAATTATTCGTAGACTTTTATTCGAAAGTCGTATTCTGTTCCTATTTAAAACGGTTACACCCTTTTTTCTTTAATTTCCATGATTGATAAAACTCTTTTTTTTTGTGTTCAGTATTTCTATTTGACATAAAGATAAAAACAAAAAATAACAATCAAAGCTAACAAACAACTTATTTTTTCATTCAAAATGAAAACAAGCTTAAATATCTATTAAAAACAAAAAAATTAACTATGCGTTTTTTTTCTTTTTTTCAACAATTGTTCGCTTTTGAGCTATTTCAACAAATCTTTCGTGTCGTTGCTGAGTTAATTTAATTTCTTCAAGTAAAATTTCGTTTCGACGCTGTTCACGTTCAACATTTTCAAGGTCGTTATTTTCTTGATAATATTTTACAGCTGTATCATTAGCATCTATGTCATCGTGTAATTTACTAACTTGTTTACTTAATCGCTCTTCATGTTTTTCGACTAGATCTCGCGTTTGTTTATTATCATGTAAATTAAATATAAGTTCGATATCATCAGTAACATGATCGCGAAAAGAAAATTTCGATAAATTCAAAGAATTGTTCGATGATGAAGAACTACAAACATGAATATTATTCATTCGTGTTATTGTACGAATTTCCGATAGATAAGTTTCGATATGTGTTGATAGATCTACTTGATCTTTATCATGAAAATAAACGATAATATCACAATCACGTGATAAACGAAGCATTTGTTTGAAATATGTTGCATTTTTTAGAATTATACGAATAATTTGGATCACTTGAGAATCAATTGAATTGATGCTAAGAAAAAAAATGAATAAATCAATGAAAATTTCTTATAACATACGAATCTATACGATTAGTGAAGGCGTAATTTTAGATGATGTTAACAGAATTTCGAACTATCTTATGTAGCACCGACTCTTATAGTAGTTAATCGTCGAGAATGTTCGGTGTAAAGCATTCTTAATACAATTGACTAGATCGTGAGTAAAGTCAAGCTAATCCAGAAAGCGTAATTTATACCAACGAGATGAATCTAGACTCTATAACGTATTTTGAACAATAATCGATAACAATCTATGTGACGCAAACCGAATAGAAGTTGCCGAAAGGGCGAACCAAAGTACAACTTGGGAAATACAAGTTAAGATCTGATTATAATCGACAATACCATGCAATGTTGTTTTCTTAAATCTAGTTTATACGATAGGGAATCTGGAATTATTATCCGTGAAGAGAATTAGAACACTTTTGGACTAATTGAACAACAAGAAATTCTATATTGAAATTTTCATAAATCAGAATACGAATGGTCTCTTTACACTTATTCGCAATATATATTTAAAGGAAATAATTGGATAGTTAAAAATAACTCTATGACGATTCTCAGTGATAACTTCAACCTCTAATAAAAAAAATCGACACAAAATAATTTTACTTTTCGATATTTTTCATCGACGGATATGACTGATGAATAAGATAACCTTGTTTTCCGTGTGTTAAATCTTGCCATAATTCTTCTGTCATAGCTGGTAAAAATGGATGATAAAGAATAAGATATTGTTTTAGTAAGTAGTATAGTAATATCTGAACGCTGGATTTATTATTGCTTGTTAATTGTTGTTTTATAGGAATTTTACTAAATTCAATATAAAAATCACAAAAATCTTTTATGAATGAATCACGTAAACGAACAACAGCCAAATGAAATGTATAATTATTTAAAGATTCATTAATTTTTCCTATGGTTTTATTTAATTCGTTCAACATCCAACGATCGACAAGACGATTTTCTACTAATTTTTCTATTTGTTCATAATTTATTTTCGATAAATTTTCATCACGAAAATCCATATCAGCTAAGGCAAATTCTGTAACATATTTATAAGCATTCCAAACTTTATTACAATAACGTGCAACATAATCGAAATGTGCTGGATCGAAACGTATGGCCTGTTGAAATATATCGTAAGACAAAAGAAAAAGGCGAAGACCATCGGATCCTATCGGTTGAATGCCCGATGGGTATTGCGTAGATTGTATACGTTTAGCTCGTTCAATTTCATTGCGTGATAGATGCGATTGTTCAAGACGTGCTTGCAACGATTGAAGACTTATTCCATTAATAACATCCATGGGATCAATTATATTACCTTAAAGAAAAACAAAATCGATGTTTCTATTTTGCAAAACGACGAAAAAGTTAACCTAATGATTTTGACATTTTTTTTCCATTGGGATCACAAATTAGTCCATGAAAAAGAACTTCATGAAATGGCAATTGATTCGTTAGTTTAAGACTCTAAAGATAAGATAGAATTTTCAAATAAACAATCCAAGACTAAGACAGCAAGTATTTACAAGCATAACCATCCGAGCAACCCAAAAGAACATAATATCATAACCGGTTTCAAGTAATGCTGTTGGAAATTCTTTTGAATTTTCTTTATTACAAACTGACATAGGCAATAAACCTGATGAAAACCATGTGTCAAGTACATCTTGATCTTGTTCAATATGAATTGAATCTGACGGAATATCTGGGAATAATAGCGTAGCTTTTTGTTTTGCTTCTTCAAGTGACTTTGCACCAATCCATTTATATTCAGATAAATTGCCATTTATTGAACATCGATACATAGGTATAGAATGTCCCCACCAAAGTTGCCTTGATAAACACCATGGCCGAGTATTATCAAGCCAATACTTCCATACTTTACGAGTCGATGGCGGTGTTAGTTTTAGAGTATTGTTTTCGACGACAGCTGAAGCTTGTCGACCTAGAAAAAATTCACAAGAAATTTAATTATGAATGAGAATCTATCATCAAAGCATTAACTTTTTATAGTCTGACAGTTTTACTCATCAATATCATTCAAGGTAAAAATCGAGTTTGACGAATGCCTTTCGAAATAGATGCTATAAAGATCGACTTACTCATTTCATTCGTATCCAAAAACCACTGTTCTTTAATCATTGGTTCTATGATATCACCTGTCCGACTACATACAGGTACGATCATTTTCGGTTGTTCTTGTTCTCCTCGTCTTAATCCTTGATTTTCAAGCAATTGAAGAACTTTCTCGCGTGCATCATAACGATGTAAACTATTTAATTGATGATAGAAAGGATGATTTAAATCGAGTTGTGCATAACCTTGATCATTTAACATCGTTCGAATTTCAAGTTTATGTTTTATTGCTAGTGCATAATCGAATGCATCATGACCAGGCGTTAATTTAACTGCGCCAGTACCAAAATTCTGGTCAACGCGTTCGTCGAATATAATCGGTAAACGATGTTGAGGGTCAAATGGATTTTGAACGAATTTATTTTTAAACGATGAATAACGAGGATCCATTGGATGAACAGCAATGCCTGTATCAGCTAAGATTGTTTCTGGTCGTGTTGTACTAACAATAATTTCTTTATTTTGTCCTTCATCTATAACTCTATATGCGATATTATAAAGTACACCTAGTTCAATCTCTTTTGAATAGCCAGGTATTGAAAATTTTGTTCGTCCATTAATTTCTTTTGAATCAACTTCAATATCACTAACAACTGATTGAAGTTTGCAACACCAATTCACAATACGTCGATCGCGATAAATAAGACCGTCGTCATACAAACGTAAAAATGAATCACGGACATTTTCAACAAGATTTCGATCCATTGTAAAATAAGCATTTGGCCAATCGAATAATGGACACAAACGTTTTAATTGTGTTTCAATTGTTTGTCGATAAGTTGAAGACCATCGGTAGCATTCTTCAAGGAATTTTTCTCGTCCTAAGTCTTCACGTGTTCGGGGAGCAAGATGCTTTTCAACTATAACCTTAAAATAGCAATAAAAGCAACAGACGTTTTTGTTCTGATGTTGTAAAAATAGATATACGAAATATTTCAGAAGTTTAAAAACATTTTTTATTATAATGAAACCATTTTCAATATTATTGTGATCGCCCCATGAGAATTTTCTCGTAACGTGTCCCAAATATTTTCTATTGGATCGATATGATCTAGTTTGTCAACTTAGTATGAAAATTAATTGGATTGATAGACGCACTTTTATTTGCTGATCTAAATTATCTTAAAAAGCAATTCACTTATTTCTTTAGCTCCTTTTTCTACTAGAGTTTTATGAAATAATGAATCTGGCTATTTTTTATCACAATAGATCAATAGAATGAAGAATTTTCATTCAGAACAGAAACAATGCATCTGAAATTGCGTGGTTATTTAGTAATCAACATATTAAAATAATCTAGCAAGATTGTAAAGACTTCTAGACATTATTGTCTTATCAAATTAAGAATAATCAATCAAAACCAAGATGAACTATCATGCTTATATAAATTCAGACAAAATATTTACAAATTTGTTGACTGGTTTTTACTCTATTCATTATTAATTCCCTTGCTTTTTCGTTTATTTAATATTTAAATATCTTACTTAGCTTTGCTAGTTAGTCTTACAGACTAATTAAAAACTCTTTTTCTTTTCATTGAATCAGATATCTATTCAAAAAGTATCTCTACTGAATCTCTCACATTCCCATGTCGCACAAACCGATCGAAAACCGTCGGTTAACCGCGGTCAATTTTTATAAAAATCGGTTAACCGCGGTTATTTAAGCCATTTTAGCGACTTNAAAAATAACCGCCAGCTAGCGACATAACCGATGACTTATTCGGTTAACCGTTGGTTTTTACGCTGTAAAGTCGCTAAAATGGCTTAAATAACCGCGGTTAACCGATTTTTATAAAAATTGACCGCGGTTAACCAACGGTTTTCGATCGGCTTGTGCGACATGGGTTATCTTTAAACTGCGCGCCGAAATATCTTATTTCAAATCTACCTGTGTAGCAATACCAGCATGATCATAACCAGGTATACAACGAGCATAGGATTTCTTTTGCATTGCATGCCATCTTAAAAGACAATCATGAACGGATGCAGTTAATGCATGGCCCAAATGAACAGTTCCAGTGACGTTTGGCGGTGGAAAAAGCATAACAAATGGTTTTTCATTACTATCTGATGATGGTGATGATAGATATGAGTTTGTTGTTGCTTCAGCAAATATTGATGCCCATTTTGGTTCAAAAAGAGAAGGTTGATGAGTTTTTGATAGCCATCTATAGGCTGTTATACGTTGAAATGAATAATTACACAAAAAGGCTTTAGTCAACATCTATAAAAATAAAATTATTCTATTTATGAACTTCATTTTCTTTTCTTTTCTTAGACAAATATTTGATTGAATAGTAACCCATTGAAAATTCAATTATTCATTTATTTATTTATTTATTTATTTAAAAATCCTTTTCTTCTCTCTCTCTCTCTCTCTGTTATTGATAATTATTTCAATTGAAAATATCTATACGTCACAAAAAGAAAACAAATGTTCACAAACTAAACCCCCGTGAGAGAAACAAATAAAACGTTTTAACAATATAGTATTCAGCTTTGTTGGTGTTTTCTCAAAAACAGGAATATGAGGAAAATGTAGTACACTCTTGATTGTGTTCAATTAACAACATGAAATAAATATCACTGATAAGCAAGAGAAACAATAAGAATTACAAAAGCAAAAACAATAAGAATAAACACACACGCGAATCCAAGGATTTTTCGTTCTTGGATGCTCTCTCGGATAATAACAAATGCATTACGATTAGCTCTTAATGGCGTTGAAACTATGGGAGATGAAAGTTTTTCAGCTGGCGTAGTTGTTGATTTGGGTTCATTTTTGCGTTTAAGAGATTGTGAATTCGTGGAACTTCGAGGTTTTTTACTAAAAATAAAAAACAGAAAATAAACCGTTTGTTTTTTCGAACATCATCAAGTATTTACGGCTGAGTAGATTTATCTTTAACAGATAATTTTTTATCCGTTGTTAATAAAGTTTTAATTTCTGATTCCGCTTTACTTTTCTGTTGTTGGGAAACAATAATTTCTGTATTAGAAGAGGGTAATGATTTTTCGATATGTTGCAATGAACTTTCCACGTCAGCTGATTGTTTTCTCGACTTTCTTTTACCAGTACCAGAACGGTTCGAAGTATTACGTTCCTGTGAAAGTATCTGATCTTCTACATTGGATACTACTGAGATAGTAGATCTTTCTTCAATAACAGTCTTTATTGGTTCTTGTTTTTTAACGGATATAATATCAGAGTTTTGTGTTTCTCGAATGGTACTTGTTAAAGTAAATTGTTTAATATTATTGTTTGTTTGAATATATTGCCTAGGCTTCCATGGCATCGCTACCGGTGGAACGAATTCTTGCATTGTTTCTATAGAAGATTCTTGTTTTTTAAGTGAACTTGCAGGTTTTCGCGGTTCATTAGTTGGTTTCGGTGATTGTCTACGAACCACAGAAGCATACGAGTCACCTTTGAATGCTGTTTCAGTTGTTGCTCTAGATACAAATGTATGTCGCTCTGATTGATTAGCAATACTCGTCGGTCGTAATAATTGTTCATTTAAGGTAGCAGAAAATTTATGTTCTTGAAATGAGGATGCACTTTGCGTTGAGGTTTTCGTCACGCCAATGAACTTTTGGTTTTCAATTATTGATCTATTAGCGTCTTCATTTGATGGAATAGGTTGTGGTAGTTCTATAACTGTAGGTTTTTCTAATTTTTTACTAGTAACACTTGGTGAATAATTTTCCATAGATTTCATTCTCGTCTTTTCGTGTAACATTTCATTACCCTGTACTGATTGAGCGGCTGTGTGTTGTTCTAATTTTTCACTGACTATAATGCGATCATTATCGATATTTGTTATTACTGTTTGTTCAAGTACTTTACTTAATGATAAAGATTGTATTGATTCAATATTGACGGATTGTTCTACTAAGTTATTTGTATTAACAGAAGAATTATTCTCGCTGAATTGTTCAATTTCTTCAATTTCTACTATCGATTGTTCTAAAGTTTCATTAGATGCAACTGAATTTTCGTGATTCACAACATTTATTGTATTTCGTAAATTTTCTTCATTTAATAATACAGATGTTGTTAGTTGAACAATTGAAGATTGTTCTAGTTTATTATTTTCTGTATTTGTATGATTATGTTCAACATGTGTTATCATAGTTTCTTTGTTGGGTGTACCTGATGGTTTGAATTCTATATTTTCAATGGTTGATGTAATCATTTGTTGCTGTGTTGTACCTTCAATTGTCATTGTGGACTGTTCTAATTGTTCATTCATATTAATAGAAGGTATATCTTCAATAATTATTGTTATTACATCTTCCGGTGATTTCGTTTCAGTAATATGTTCATTCAACGGTAAAACTTGTTTTTGTTCTTCGATGATGACAGTTGGTTGATCAGCTGTAGTTACAGATGATTCGTATTGAACGTTTTGTTCAATTGCTGATGCAATTTGTTCTTGTTTTTCAAGTTTATCTTCTTCATTTAAAGTTTTAGATCGTTCAGTGTCTTCAAATGACCGCATTTGTTCTTCTACAATTTTATATTCTGTTTTGAATTGCTCATCGTCTTGGCTTGAAGTCGTAGATTGTTGTTGCAATTCTTCAATGTCTTTTTGTAATGTGGTAGTATATACTAAATTTTTATCATTTGGTTCGAAAGATTCTTCCCATTCTTGTACATCACTTACAGATGATTCTGCGTTTTCATTAATGTTTGCAACGATCGTTTCGGTCTGTTTTTCTACAATTAATTCATTGGTTGATTTCGCTGTTGCAGTTTGCGGCAAATGCTGATTTAAGATTATAGATTGCGATGACTGTTCGATTGTTGAAGTCGACTGTTGAATTTCTTCGTGTGATGTGGTAGTGTGTTCGAACGCTTCTTGACCTTTTACGGCTTGCTGACCTTCGTTATTTGGCCCGAGAAATTTTTCCCATTCTTGTATGTCACTTATAGATGATTCGGCATTTCCATTAATGTTTGTTACGATTGTTTCGGCTTGTTTTTCATTGGTATTGGCAGATTGTTCAATTGTTGATAAAGAGTGCGTGACACAGTCAGCTTGAACTGTTGAGTGCTTGACTTTTACGTTATTATCTATCTGCTGTTCGGCTTGTTTAGCTGACACTACAAATTGTTCTGACTTTTTTACTATGCCATTGCAATTTTGTGATTCATAAGTTACTACTTCATTCCGTTCTTGTTTCAGCGCGCCATTCTGAGTATTTGCCATGTGAGAATTACTACAAATATTCGTAAGGAACATTCTTTTCTTTGTAGAAAGTATACTTGAATGAATTACGAAAGTGTCCTGCAGATTTTTTTTCACCGTTAGAAACAAGATAAGGATCTATAATTTTCATGATTTCTATCGTATGAAGTAAATACAAAGCATCATTTAGAGACATCCGGTAACTTTTTCTTCTTAGGTAAAGCTACTACTTTAATCAATTAACTGGTCGATTTATATATAAATGTACTTTAAGAGATTCTATTTTCAAAACTCAAAGATAAAGAATGTTTTTTTTTCTAATCCAACATGATCATCGTATTAGTCAAAATAAATCTCATTTTTTAATGAAAATCTCAATATTTTAGGAATAAATTTCATTTCAAAGTTATCTCCTGCATGCAAATCTTAACATAGATTTTCTCATAGGTCAAGGATATCGGTTTCGCTCAAATTTTATTAATACCTTTGTAAATGCTTTGTTTTCTGTAAAAATTTTTCATGTGACAATTTTATTTCGTGTTGTTTATCATGCAACAATTTTGACTTTTGTAAACTTGACGATTCAACAGTAACATTCGATGATTTTAAATCACATTTATCGGGTAGTATTGATTTCGTATGTTTTTCTGTTGAAGCTTGCTGATGATCATCTTCTATACAACTTAAATATTGTTCATCATTAGTAACACTATGCTTCGAATGTTCTACAAAAGAAAGAAATATGACTATATAGATTGCACCATCTAAATATAGATCTCGTATCTACCTGCTCTTGTTTGAATAGCTATATCAAGTACTTGTTTAGCATATGAGTTATTTTGAATTAATTTTCCTATTTGGTTTGCTTTGATAATATCAAAAACGTGTTGTTGTAATTGAGTAAAATATTTAAATAAAGAAATTTCAGTTTTATCTGCAAAGTCTAAAACTGCTATGGTATTAAAACAATAATTGGAAATGATTAAACATAAATGTAAACGGGCTTTATCATAAGGAGTTAATTCATTTAATTCTTTTACATAATCAAAACATTCAATTGTTGAATATTTTAAACTTAATGGTATTAAATATTTAATAATTATTGATAAATAATAGCCATCCGTCCATGTTTTGAAATAAAAATCTCTAATATATGTTTCTTGCGTATTTAAACTATGATTTAAAATATTATTCAACCAATGTATAGTAATACTACGATCTTGTCCAAAACCTAAGAGTGTTTTTTCTAGTAAACAATTTCGATCGTTTATTCGAAACGATGGAAAATCAAATATTTTCATGATGATCCATAATAAGGCTAAGGTTTGTTTACGATTTCCTGATAATATTTCATATGGAGATATATCGATATGATCCATGCGTTGTTTTAAATAATCTAAAACGTATTGAATATTAGTTAATGAATGAAAACGTGTATGACCACGTTCACGTTTTAATTTTTGCAATGATAAAATTTCAATTAGATCAATTAAAATAATTCCATTTGATAAATCGCTTATTTGAATTATTTTTCCATTATTTTTCAATGATAGATGATAATTAATAAATTTTAAAAAACTTGCTATTTGAATATCATCCATTCGTTCGTGTAATTCTTCAATACGTTTACTTGTGTAATAATCATTTGAGTGATTTAATGTTGAACGTGTAACAAGTTTTAATGTGTTGCTTCTCTCTCCATATGATTGTAAAGATGATACTGTGGAGTCATCACTGATAGGATTACTATCACTGGTTGAGATCAATGACGATGTAACGATAGACGATGATGAAATAGGACAAGGTTCTGTCGTTTTTTTAGTAGTTGAAAAATACATTGTGGTCGAAACTGAGGACGAACACCATTCGCGTCGTTCGATATATGTCATTAGTAATGTTAGTTGATTGTTGTCATTGTTTTATGTAACATAATCATTAGCGAAATCTGCCCCATCGTATTTATCGACTAGATTCCATTATGGAGTAAACATAAAAGAACATTAGTTTGCCACCGCTAACGTATGAGAAATAAAAATGGTTATATTTAATGTGGTATAATGAAAAGCGACTATTAAAAGAAAAAAAAGAATACGAAAGAAAAATGTTATTCGACGACTGAAAGTTATAAATAAAACGGCAGTTATGAAAGTGTGATGGTGTGTTTTGCATAAAAACCCACCGACAACATGCGAAAGACAGGTTAAATTTTATCAAAAACAAACAGCTCTTTTTTTCTCTTTCTTTACATAATCGATTGTCTTCTATCAACTCCTCACTAAATACACCAGCGGCATGACTATTTCTTATCTTCATATGTTCGAGTCAACAAGAAAGAAAACGATTAATGCTCCATTCTGTTTTTTTTATTCCATCTTTTTTTTCTTTTTCTTCGCCTTCTCCGCCTCCTCATGGTTCCCTTTTTTTTCTTCTTTTTTTTTGCAGAGAATAACATTAGTTTTCAATGCCACTTTGTGTGCATTCTGTCTCATTCGGCTGACAACTTTCTCGTATCTTTATGTCATACGACGAAAAAGAGAGAGAGAGAGAGAGAGCGGACCAAAAGAAAAAAGAAAGGAATAGAATTAAGTATGAGCATGCACATAGAACATGAAAGAAGAAATAATCTTTTACATTCACTCATTTTCTATTTTTATCATTATGTTGATGTCTATCAACAATATAGCTCAATATTTACTCGGAAGAAAAAAAAATACAAGACAAGTTTACCTAGAGTCTATGGGCGCCACGAGAACAAATCAGCAACTAGTCATTGAATATGGTCGACAATGCAAATAATGGCAGTGACTTCTAGAACTTCGCGTATATGTTATTCATTAAATTGTATATAGGGTCATATCGCCTTGAGCGCCAAAAGTGTAAAAAGCACACCTATCATTTGTCTAAACGAAACAAATTTTATTACGTGACATATATTTATATGTACAAGAAGAAAGAAAGAAAGAATTGTTGAACACATTCAATTGAACAAATAGCATCAGATGTATCAAAAAATGTGTTGATGAAAGAGACCGAGTTAATATGACCGGTATCATCTATCGATTGAAAAGAAGAAATATTTACATGCATACACATGCATATATACATTAGCCTAGGAGACATATACTTCGTTTATTTTTCGTGCATAATAAAAACAACAAACCGAAAGAATAAAACTATTCGATAGTGGGATTTATACGTGTAGTCAGTATATTGCCTACAGGCAATGGAAGTGTTACTAGACCATAAGATTGAATATTTGATGACAGAAAGCACACTTGAAAATTTGTTCGCTTCAAGATTAAAAGCGAATTGTACACAACAAGAAAGACTATTTGAACAACACACACAGACACACACACACACAAATGAATAATAATTATTGCTATTTAAAACTATTCAACATTGTTTTAGTTGTGTTATTTTTTGTTATGTACCAAAGATATATCTATTGATCTAGCATTTTTTAAAGTCGACTCAAAACGTTAGATTCACGTGATGACCTCAGTTGTGACTAAATTAAATTCTATCATGTAATTGTGATAAAAAAAAATTGTTTCTTTTACATTAAATTCAAAATAAATCAGCACTATAACATAATATTGAAAAGATCAAAGTTTAATCAGATTTAAGTGGAATTTTTGACTTAAAAATAAAGGTTATCGTCGGTTAACGTCTCTAAAATCTGCCAATTTCTCAGATTTCATTTTGAAAAGGTTAATAAGATAGAGCATAAGCTGTTACATGTTTGCTTTCGAATAGAGAGAAAATATTTAGAGTACAGAAAAGCCATTGTGGGGGCCTCTTAACTCGTTGACCGTTTTCGATAATAACTATGGCAACTATAATCGTCTTTCTTGTTGATTTAACGTAAACACGCATTGCGTAAATTAACTTAAGTTTTCATGCTCTACGCAATGACATGTTACTTAATTTATGCACGATTCGAGATATGCGATTTCGCACTTATACAATTCCCATAGATAATCTCAGGCAAAAGTTCATGGTTAACATGATCACTATGTTATTTGGTAGAGCATGAAGGTCTTTTACGACGCATATATTATTATTTCTTTTCATATCGGACATGCAAAAGAGAAAATTATAGTTACCATACGTATTATCAGATACGCCCAATATTGATAGACTACCAAATCTATTTAATCCCGTAGGACTTTATCTTGTATTCAGCAAAAGGAAACAACAAAATAGAGGTGCAAAACTTCATAGTTTCTCTCTCTCTCTCTATGTTGTTAAGAGTAAAAAATAAAGTAGTGATAGATTTACCAACTTATTTTTTGATGTTCTTTACATAAGAGTTAATTGTTAAAAAATCATGCAAAACCAATTTACTTTTACAACTTGTAATTACCTTCGATGTGAATTGTGATCGATTGAACTCCAACTAGTGTCGATTGATGACGACAATCAATAGATCGTGCCTTTGAATAAAAAAGTTAATCATACAATCGGACGAACGAAAGAAGTTCATGTTAAAATCATACTGCAATTCATATCTCAACATTCTCCTATCGTAAGGTTCTTATCTTCGAAAGGCGAATTGTAAAGAATGAACAAAATTGAAATAAGCCAAGGTTCAATGATAGATTATACAATCATGAAACATTGTGTTCAAAATATCAAACATGTACACAGAGAAACTAACTATCAGAATATATTCGTCTATTTATGCATAGCATAAATTAACGATAAATAGAATTTTCTATAGAATTCAAATAGTAACATGTTCAATAGAGACTGCGTAGTTCCCAATCTAAATCACTGATCTTGTTTTACCACGCAATCTATTTGGATCTCATTCAAATATATGCAGATTTAACATTTTATATTTAAATTCATCAAGCAGTTGCATTTTATTTATTGAGCTAAAGTATTTGACACAATAAATATTTTAGATTGTGATTTTTAAGTCATCTAGGGAAATGATGAAAATAGCATTTATGATAATTCTTATTATTTTCAGATGGACAGATGTTTTCTCTTCTTATATAACTCGCAACCATTTTAGCATAATTTGACAGCAATGATTTCATTGAAGCAAATAATTATTCAAATTATAAATTTCAGTTTAACGAATGATCAATATACACATTTAATTAATACTGACTCTCTGTAATTGCAACTTCCGTTTTTTTTTACCGACTGAATCCATATCAAATTTAGACTTCTCAATGAACTTACACTTTTCATTGATGTTAATTTAATTGTAATTGAACCAAATAAGACCTTCCTTTTATTAAATAAAGTTATAATTAATCGACAAATTTGTTCATGTACATTAGTATCATAACTGGTGCTTGTTCTCATGTCAATAATACATTTACAATCCATGTTTAATAAAAATCTAAAATAATTAGAACGTAATCGATAATTCACAATTAGATATTTCTGATTAACTCGAATGCTTATTGGTCGAAATATTCAACAAATCAAAACTTAACGAACGGACTCCAAACTAAATGTTAACAAAAATACTTTTTTAAGAAAAAAACAGTTTTTAATCTAGATGTGAGCTTGAAAAATATTCTTTTAACAATCAGTAATGATGTTGTTTATTTTTGATGATTCGAACCAATCGGTCAGCTGCTGATTGTTTATGCCCATTAACGTATCACACGGAGAGTAAACTGCGTTTTTAGACTCATTTTACTTTTCGTCCTCAGTCATCTATATCGTACAAACGAACAAAAAAGGAAAATGATTCCTGCAAAAATTATTTTAAAATCAGCTACTAAGTTAACTCTTAACGAAAGGTATATATATATATTAATTTTTTGAAAGAAAAAAAAAAAGAATATCATTCATTTGTCTCAACTAGATTTGGTGAAATTGCCAAACAAGCTCCTCTGGCACCTCGTATTGAACAACAAACTAGTGTAATTATACCTAAATCTCGACGAGATTTATTTGGAAATAAACAATCAGCAACACAAAAAGCTGCAAATCAACTTAAAAAAGTAAATATCAAGAGATCATTTTTATAAGTTTAGAATTGAATTTGAATTTTTTTATCACCCTATTTTGAAGAATTATACTTATTACTGTAAGCAAATGACGAAGAAGAGAGAAATTACGACTTGATTAACCGTTTTTTTTTTGAATGATTTCACCATGAATATGAAAGTAATGACATGCCATTACTTTCCTAAATTATAATTCAACAATTAGTTTACATTTTCAAGGCATTTGAGTAATGAAAATAGTAGTGGAAGGTATTTCATCATAACATAGAATCCTTATAGCTACCATATGATAGAATTATTTATCCACTGATATTTATAGGACCTGTGAGGAAGAAATTTTGTTAATATTGAAAATATGTTTCGGCTAAATATGAGTAGTTAAATTAATATTGGTATGCTTTCTTTTAGCGAAGTATTAACTATCGACTTGGTCTTGGTGGCAATAATAATAATAATAATAATAATGCTCCTGCTTTCAATCGTCAATATGCAGCTCCGAAGCCATCACGCATTTTTCAACGTCTTAGCTATGGAAATCGAAGACGTGGTGGTGGTGCTAATTCGTATTTATTTGGTGGCCAAAGTGGTATGGGTTTACGACTTCGAGGGCAAGGTCGAGTTGGAAGTATGTTTAACAGTATATATGATCATTCTTATCTATGAATAATTATTTGATTAGCACGTGTATTTCATTCTCGAACACGTGGTTATTTAAATAATAATACAGTTAGCCGATTCGGTGGTTATTCAAGACGGGGAAGTAATAATAATAAAATTAACAATAATAATAATAATCGTGGTCGACGTTTCGGAAATAAGTAAGATAAAATAGTTGATTTTGTGTACTAAAATAATAAAAATACTCAATTTGTTTTCTAGACAAACTCGTGGCCGTCCTGGTGGAAATAAAAATATTACCAGAGGGCGCGGAAATGGTCGAAACCAAAATAGAAAAAATAATAATAATAATACAAGCCTCACAAAAGAAACTCTTGATAATGATATTGAAAGTTATATGGCTAAAACCAACATTGATAATAGTTCAATGGACATAAACGCTGTTTAATTATCAAAATAATCGAGGGAAAAAACAACCAACAATTGTCTTTGTATACTTACTGTTTGTGTGTATGCGTGACTACGACGATGGACTCTTGTCTCTTTATTTCCTCCTTTTCTCCTTTTTTTTTAAATTTACCAACATATATATATATATACATATATATATGTATATGATGAAATATTATATTTACACCATCATCGCTAGAACAAGACAAATTAAAAAGCGTATGATGGCATTCATTTGTTTTGTTTATTATTGATGTTATGTAATAAATTCTTTGTCGAAAACATTATTGTCAAATATTTAACGTAGAAAAAAAAATTAGAAGAAAACATGTCAGGTTTTGGTGTTTAGTCTCAATGGCAAGTCTTCAATCGGGGTAAAAATTTATCATTTATATTAATTTAATAAAAAAATATTTCTATTACTTTTCTTTCAACAATAGATGCCGACGATGATGATGATGAGAAAAAGGAAGAGAGATTAAAAGTACTCGATTAGTTTGAGAATTTCAGAGAAAAAAGATTTTTATGATCTGAACAAAATTGGTATTAAATTTCATAGGTAAGATAAATCCGATTGATTATGATTGTTTTAGGATATCTTGTAAATGAAGTTGTTGTAAGAAGCTCTAGAAATCTCTTAGGTAGACACGTTCGAATTACCTTTTTTCGGATCAATAGGAAATTTCAAAATGAGTAAAAAAAAAGAATTCGCTATCAGTAACCATCGCAATCAATTGAGAATTTTGTTGCTCAATATTTGTCCCAGCTTTCCTCAAGAAATCAAAAGTAGGACGTGATATCTTTATCGTAAGGAAGACTGCAAAGACTTGAATTCACTTTCTAGTAGACTAGTTTCAATTGGAAAAATTCCCTCGGCAAAGAGCACTACAGAAATTAGTAGAATCTATTTTAATGTCCTTCATACATATTTATGGTGCACTAATTTTGAATAAAGGACGAAAAACAAATTACATTTAAATGGCAATGGAAACAACTGTTGCCAGTTTTTATACTATTTGTTTCTTTAATTTATCTTGTACTGTATCAGTAACAAAACTAGATGAAGTATAACTTTCGATTAGAGATGCCAAGGTCTTATGGCTCGCATAGAAACAAATTTTTAGTCTCACACTTCTCGAATTCTGATCCACTAGGATAACATGCGAGAAAGATTAGATTATTGCATGATTATAATTAGCCTTCATTTGTCTTTAGGATTAACTCGAAGTTTGACATTCGCATACACACTACATCATGCAAATTTAGTATCGGTAAAGAAAATATAGATTTTGATACAAACAAAAATTTTATTCTATTTAAACGATATTATCAAACTATATTATGACGAGATGACCTGCAAATGATTTTAATACCAAATTTGATGCATAATTTAGCTAAGAAAACATGATCAACGAGAATCGATGTTTCTTAAAACATAAAAATTACACATTGTTTTGAATAAGTAAACATAAATCTGTAATAAAATTTCATCGATATCGGTAAGTATTTTTCTTGAATTTTCAATAATATTCAATGAAGACAAATATGAATGGAACATCGTACTGCATTGTTTCCTGTGGATTTCGTTTCAGTTTTTTCGTTATAGTGATCAAATACAAAGCGAACAGCTTGTTCTTTGTCGACGAAATACAATGAAATAAGTAAGTGAAAATGCTTGAGTTTTATTTTAGGAAACTTATCCTTGAAAAACTATTGAAATTGAAAATCTTGACATTTGATAGAAATCTAATCTAATTCATCTTGACTCATTTTTTATTTATTTTCTAGGATTTTTTATTTTGATTATTATATTAATTAATTAACAAATATATATTTTGAAAAGAAACTTCACAGTCGATTTATTGGTTGCTGTCTTCAAATGAATCAATGCAAAAATTGTTGATGAACTATTCAATAAATAATTCGCTTTTTTTTGTTTCGCAAAAATTCTGTTGGCATATGTATTTCGTTTTTTGTATTAAAGACAAAATGTATTCATTTCGAAAAAAAGAAAGTATTTTAATGAAAACAAAGAAAAATGACAAAGCATTGTGCTTGTTTGAAATTAAAGAGGATATTTTATACAATATGAGTTTAATGTTAATCCTGATCCTGAGATATATTAGAAGTGATTGCTGATACACTTGCATTTTCAGGAATGTGACCGTTGGTGTTCGATGTTGATGATAGTTGACTATTTGATGCTCGTTTTTCAACTATACGACGTGATGGATGTCTTAATGGTGGTGATGTAGCAATCGGTTTCGGTTGTTTTGATTTTTCATATTTATAAGATTTGTTTTTCTTTGGTTCTTGTATAGTACTATCCACTGGATAACTTGTTACGGATGTATTTGCCGAAGCGTGAGATTTATCTTGTGTTGTCGAACGATGCAAACGAGATTCTGTTTTATCCCAACGCTTTGAACTTGGCATCGTTGGATCGACTGTACTTGATCGACGACGACCAAGACGAGCGGGTGCATAAGATGGAATACAATTATAACCATTTAATCTCCCGTAACCCGATGAACCTTTAGTTACTAATCGAAGATAATCATCACTAAGATTTTCAGCTGAATAATGCTATACAGAAGAGAAAAAAAATTAATTAAGTGTTTTTCCTCACTCAGTTTAACGAAATACTATGCTTGAACGTTTTTTAAACTTGGAAACTTTTGATAGACGATCATCTTGTTTAAATGAACTATTGGGATTATTATTTAATGATTGACGTACAATATCCAAAACAATGGGCGATTGAAAAAAACGCCTCAAATGTGGATCATCAAGAGGTTCATATTCTGGTATAAGCGATGCACGACGACTTTGATGAGCAGCACGTACTGAATCATTAACAAATGATTCTTCACGTATACGTAATTCAGTTTCATTTTTAGATGGACCATAAAACTCAGCAGAACGTAATGTGACAGGATAACCGAATTTAAGACGAGTTAATTTTGCTCCTGCTCTTAATGTGCCTCCAGGTGTCACCTACATGAGACATGACATATTCTTTACATAAAAATAAAATCTATTGTTTTTGTTTTCTGTTTTTTTACATACGGATCTACTTCGTCTTGATATTTCACTTATATTAGATTGTCGACTATGCGCACGTGGTTGATGTTGACAGGAATAAACTGATGTATCAGCTACTTTCGATGATATACTACTACCTTTAATACGTATTGAATTTGGACGTTTCACAGTCTTCTTTATTGGTGGTAATGGCACATTTGAATTCCCACTAAGATCCGAAAATAATGATCGTCTTGGTTTCTGCTGTTGCTGTGGATTTGTTATTGTTGTAAGGACTTGCCGATGTTGCAATTTAGCTCTAGAACCACTGCTACTATTGTCTTTTGGATCATATTGATAACTAAGTGTGGCTATCTGCATTGAATCATATAAGTTTAATAATTGGAATGTATTGTCTTTACTACAGTTAATGTTTTACACACAATGACGCCCTGCAAAAATTGCTATGTCAACACAATGTCTATATGTAAGTATGATGAATATATATATATGTATATGTATATGTATTTAACACTTGAGCACCATGCATACAATGTAAAAGTATGATGATGCCATTTGTTGGCAACAGCAGTTACGTTTTTCTTTTTTCTTTGTTTATATTTTTTTTTTAAATATTCACACTTCAGTGAAAAATAAGTTTTTACAAAAGACTTTGAAAAGAAGAGAATGATTTTATTTTTTTACCGAAGATAAATATTTTTCGTATATCTTTAGTCATTAATTGGCTGATTTAGGAAAGAAAGCTTTCTTCTTTTACTATGATGTTCCATCGATTCTTGTAAATTAATGTTGAAAAAGAAAGTTGATTTTATAAAAATGTATATTGAATGTGTGACAAAAGCGAGAAATTTGATGTTGAACTGTCATAGAAGAATTCGTTCTATAGTTCAAAATTCTGAACAGAATAATAATCTATCTAAAACAAACAAAAGAAATCAGATTTCTAGTATGAATGATTTTTAATGAACAAAATAATTACAATATATTTAGCATTATATATTAACATTATCCTAGGAATTAATCAAAGTAAAAAGGATCTGAAAAAATTCGGCAAACGGTTATTTAGAGAAGCCTTGAGATCTTTTTATATATAATATGGACCTTGTCTTTGAATACCGTCAACTTACCTTTTATTTTACATTATATTTATAACAAGGTAACGCGACATTAGCGTCGCCAACCCTCTACTGAAATGATTCAATCACGTAGAACATAGCTATCCAAGTCTATCTGGCTAAGAGACTTCACATTTTATAGCTTCGAAATGATTTTCATGGAAAAAACGATTGATCACCGAGCATCAATAGAAAACTTGCTTGGAAGTATCACCAAGAAAACGACATTTAAGTACTAATTACTAATACTATATGCCAATAGTGAAGTTAAGTGCATCCGATCTGCTACAGCTCAAGTTATGCTCCGAAAACTTTCGATCCGCTTGATAATGGGGTGAAGAAAAAGACCCATTCAAGAGAACTATGATCGAAATACTCCATTTTAGTAAAATAGCAACTCAAATTGGTCTATGGACTAGATATTTAACATGAATTTGCACGAATAGATCAGCGATCTAATCAAAGTGACTTTTTCTAACTCGATTTCCGTTAGCTTTGTCCTCATTTTTGCTCAAATTCATGTGGGCTCATTTTTTTTCCGTACGTTTTCGGTCTCTAATGCATATATGCATTCCCGGATACAAGTTCGCAGATACAAAAATCGAACACTTGTATGTTTTCAATCAAATCCACTCGTAATCAAAAAAAACTTAGCTTATTAAGATATTCGCGGCAAATATAAATTTCAAATATTTCGCGACTTCTCTTCGGAAAAACTTCAAGATATCTACCATTTTCGAAAATTCTTTCAACTTTTCTGGTCGAGACAACGTGTAGTTATTCTATAAGTCTGCAAGGCCTGCAGCTGTAGTCTTAGAATCACAACAGATTTTTAACTGAGCTACTAGTCGCCTCCACTAGTTTTGTTTCATATATGGGGTGAACGTGATCGTTTTAAACACTGCACAATTGATTGAAAACTTCGCTTTATTCTATAATTATTAGATGAAAATAAAGAGAGTTTCCAAGGAACCCGAAAACAACAGTTGTGGGACTAATTTAATTCAGTTTCATCTACATATGTGATAAATTCCTCACAATTTAGAGAAGAATAAGACAAGATTCCCGAGTACTTATACAGTTTGCGTACATTCGTAGATGCGCTAATCTAGAATTCTAGGGGTTAAGTTTGAATAAATTCTTCGTGCTACAATAAAAGTTGGCATATCAAGAATAAACTGAAGACTTTGAAAAAAACCTTCAACACCTTAGTGCAGGTGAGCGACTATAGTCGTTGCCAAATTGAGAATCAATTTCACCGCAAGATGCCTATAGCCTATTCGGAATAAGGTCTAAATGCTACTCCTAAATACTTTCGAAATACGTCACTCGTCAGTTGCTAGTGACTTAGTTTTACTTTTTCAAAAAGCTCATGTGTTCATTCTGTGCGATAGACCTCTGTGCAACCGTCTTTGTTCATTAAAACACTCACCAAACTCTTTTGAAAAGCTACACTTGAAATCGTATAACTCTGCCCCAAAGCATTTCGGTCAAACCTTATACAAAATCCTTTTTTTCCTAAAAAGAAGTAAAAAGCGAAACTTCAAAGGCGTGACCTCGGATTCGAGTTCCCTGATTCCGATTACTTACTGTCAATCCTCATAAAAAACTATTTTTTTCTAAAAAAAGTCTTTCTCTCTCCTAAAAAAAAGGAAAAAGCAAAACTTCAAAAAACTAACATCGAATTCGGATTCACCGACCCCGATTACCTTCGCTCAAAGCTTATAGGGAGTTTTCATGCGTGGGCTCAAAAAAACACATTTTTTCATTCTGTGCGAACGAACGCACGAATGCAGTCAACTCGTTCCGACATAAGATCCTCCTTTCAGTAGAGGGAATACTCAGTATTCTACGTTTGCTATTCATACTATATCATACTCAGCATATATCAATATATAAAACGATATGATGAATAAAGATTTTCTCAATTGTATTCCATTCATTAGGAAATAAATGAAAGATTTTTGTTATTTTTAAATAGACTTTTTAAATTTAAATATGAGCAACCTTTTAATTTATTGCAGTCTTCTATCTGCACGATAATTATTGAATGGTTTTCGACGGGATTAAGAAAAATCTTAAAGCAATCGAATAATTTAAAGCGAAGCGATGTTATATTTTATTGTTTCGTATTGCGAATTTGTTTTATCATAATTTATTTTTCAAGAATGTTCTTTTATTTCGATTTACTTGAAACGAGTTTTCTTTGATGAAATAGTCTATTAAAGCAGTAATCGACCAAAAAATTCACAGATGAATCTCCACAAAAGATTTTTATTCAATAAATAAAACTAAAATTTTTCTAAAACGTTTTCATTACTTGGAAAGAACAAAACAATTTCTATTTGACAATAATCTTCTGAAAATATTTCATATTGAATTTTCGATCGATAAAGAAATATTTTCGGAGTATAAAGAAACAGGGAAAATTTTTATTAGAAGATTTTAGAACTTTTTCTTATGTTTGAAATCAAATTATAATTTAACAGAAGTCCATGCTCCATCATTTACAGTCATATGAAATTATCGACACAACTTACTTATTGATGTATCTAATAATTCTAATGTATTAAATAGATTGCTTTTGTCATGAAAACATTTTAATTCATGATTATATTTAAGTACAGAAGATATCAATAATTAAAACATCTTTACACCCATTCAATCAATTAATTTTGGAACAATTTCAGATGAGCTATCTCTTTTTTATACGGTTTTATTAGACATTTTCTGGTCCCTTTACTGATATATTACAGTAGTTTCTTCGGTGTAGTGGCGGCAAAGTCATTGAAACTCATGATACTTGAGTGTTACCTAAATTCCAGCAGATGAAGCTTATATGGTCTCACTTGAATTCTGACTGAATATTGTTATTTTTCTCCTCAGAATGTGCTATGTTAAACATCTATCAAATTCATAATAGATACTCTCATATATATATATCTGTGCCATAGTGAGATTCGTTGATCTTTCATGTTTTTTTCTTTCCACTGTTCTTCTATCGTACCGATGACAAAAGCTCGTTTAAATAGTGTTTTTTTGACTCATGTATTTACAAAGAAAAGACAGATTTTATCGATTTCAAAAGTATTTGATTGATTTTTGCATCAAATAGAAAAAATTATCTTTTGGTATTTTCTAGTCACTGTTGTTTTATGTTAACAATTTTTGATTTCTGCTACAATTCAATCGAAAGAAGACTTTTATTCTGCCTGATACTTTGATATCATTTGATGGCAACAAAAAAGAACAACAATCGTGAGCCTCATCTAGTTTAATGAGTCTATATCATCTCTGTTTCGATAGGTTTTGCAGTGCTTGACATATACAGTCTGAAGTTGTTCGACGTATACATATTAGAATTAATTAACTTTCTAATCATATAAAATGAGTGAAGATTTTCAACTTCAGTTGTTCACGTAAGAAAAACTTCGCAAAAGAAAACGTTTCAATAAGATTATGAAACAATTTCCTAAGCTTAAAAATAGTTGTTTACGAGTGACTTTAATGAAAATGCGACTCATCGAGATATGTACATAATATTATAACTTGCAAATAAATATGATTAACAATCCACCCACATATAAATGCTGGGCAACAGATTTTCATATAGAAAAAAAAGTAGCAAAACATCAAATTTATATTCTTTCTAATCAGAATATACATTCTTGGTGGTTTATTTCATCTCGAAAGTTGCCACGTTCGAACGATGAGTTTACGTAATCGCGCATTACGTTGGCTGCAAATAATTCTTACACTTTTCTATGGACAAGTTATTTCTACGGCTATATATGAATATACTATTCAAGGTATTTGTGGCTTAATACTCAGTTTTCGACCAATGTATGATTCGGTTCTGCTGATTGTTCTTGGCGTATTTATGTTTTTATTTGTTATATATGCAATACCTGCTGTATGGTTTTGCCATTTACAAATGTCTATTATATCTGTATTGATACTAATCGCAATTTTTATATTAACATCGGTGAAAGCTTTTATCGAAGTAAAATATATGGGACAACATTCTATACGCATCGAATGGGCTACTATCCGAATAGTAGAACTTGTGCTAAGAATATTGGGCATAGTAGCTAGTGTGCTATTCGTTATGTGCCTAAAAAAAGGTTATAAACCAGAAAATTTTTAAGTTAAAACTTCATTTTAAATAAATAAATTATTAAATAAATTTTCTGTAAATTTCTAATAAAATTAAAAAAAATGAAATTTTACAAACGAAGTTTAATAGTACCATTTGAAGTTAAACTTCATGTTCAATCGAATGTGGATGTCTATGCCCATGAGTATGATTTTGCTTAGTTTTGAAATGATTTTCTGTTGATTCACTATTGATTTTAGCTAAGGGTTTACTACGACTAGAGTTCTAGCCCATGAGAAACCATCGCCAGCATCAATAAAAGCAGATTGAAATATAAAATTTAGAAATCGTTTTTCATATTCGTCTGGTTCAATAACAGAACCTTGACTTTGATGATTAGGATTGGTCATTTGTTTTGATTTTTGTTCCAAAGATTTACGACTATCGTACTCTTGAAGCATATCAATAATAGCAAAATACAAATAAACACGTTGATCACTCTTATTTATAATACCTGGCAGGGCTCCGCGTGGAACGGGATGGGACGAAAAAAACCGTCCCATGGGATCAGGGTGGCCAGATCGAAAATGCAAAAATCAGAATTTTTCTTATAAAAATCAGAAAGCGACCAGAAATTGCTTTAGGAATGTCAGAAGTTTATCAGAAAGATCATCTTTTGTGATATAGCGACTTCTGTATTAAGATGATGGCATTCAGTACTTCATTACATTTATTTTATTGACTAGTACTTCATTATCAAAGTTTCATCACTATAAAGATGAATATTTATCAATGAATAACTAATCTTTACGGAAAAGTCTCTTTTTCCTTTATTTTTCGAGATGATATTGAATTTGGTAATTAATGCGCTTCGCTTTATGTCTCTTCAAAATCAAATTCAACTATATTAATATCATCCATTAGATAATGTAGTTTTTATTTGTAGAATACTTCATAAGCGAGAATCTCGAAATCAAGAAAAGAAATTTATCAAATTCTAGTGCATTTTCTGTAGCTGAGGTTTCCTATATAAGTCAGAAATTATCATCGGATAATTGAGAAAAAACAATTTGACACAATAAACATCTATGATAGTAATGTGTTATAATTAGACTTAAGTACACGTGAAAAACTGGGATGCGAAATATTTTCGAATTCGGAAAGAAGCCAAGAGAAAGTATTAAAATCAGGAATAATCAGAATATAGTACGACAATCAGAAGATCCGAAGAAATTCAGAAAGGACTTCGAATTTCATAATTTTTCCTTACTTTTCAGAAGATCTGGCCACCCTGCATGCGACATC
Organism: Rotaria socialis; assembly: GCA_905331475.1. Lineage (NCBI taxonomy): Eukaryota > Metazoa > Rotifera > Eurotatoria > Philodinida > Philodinidae > Rotaria > Rotaria socialis. Next base: position 17,736 of record CAJNYU010000552.1, on the reverse strand, counting down.
TCAATTATCATATATCCTATAACACGTTAAGTTTATCCGAATGCTCATCTAGCTAATAAAACTATGATGTCATATTATCTTTTCACATGTTCACAATTTTATTATTATCAAGTTCACAATTCTTTTTTTACTTTCACCATCAGGAATACATCGCTCTATGAATAAATACAAAATAGTACAAAATATGACAATATAGAGAAAAATAAAACGACCCAAAAAAATGAAAGTAGTGTTTTAAATAAAAAAAAACGACTCTAACAAAATAAATATTATTAAAAATATGGAAAAAATATTATTGTACATCATTGCACAAACTTCATATTTTCCATACACCGAATGAGTAGGATATTGGTGACTTGTTTTGAGTGCATAAATGAGTGCAACATCTATGTCACAGTAATTGTATATCGCAAAAGTTTGGTGCATTTATCAAGCCATTTTGTCTCCGGGAACGAGACAAAAATTTTTAGTACCATGGGATGGGATGTCAAAAAAACATTTCAGTCCCATTCAATTCCATGGTACACTTTCAAACGAGTCCCATTCCATCCCACGCGTAGCTCTGATACCTAGTATTGGTAGAGTAGAACGTGCAATTGCATCATTATTAAAAAAATAAATCTTCATCAATCTTTTTATGAAGCATTTCCAATGGTTGTAGTAATGAAATCGGTACATCTTTCAAATCAATTTGAGTATTTTATATTAAACGTTCTGAGTTATTTTCCTGTTTGCATAATAATGCAATAGTATTCATTGTATAACATAGTGCTGATATACCAGCTGACGGTCGACATTGCATAAAATTATCTTGTGACACATCGATATGTGTTATGCCACGTATTACTGAATAATCGGTTATGTTCAGTTTTCTTAAAGCTCTAGCATCATTCGATATATCTCTATGTAATCGTTGATAGATATTCGATGGTATACGTATTCCGTGTGGATACAAATTTACAAAATCCAGATCTTTCAATTTATGTAATTTATCTAACGATAGAGTTCCTTCTAATTGTCTATTAATTGGCGAGCCTTTTAAATCAAATATTTCATTAATTTGTAATGATGGTGTAAATGCTTTCAACATAACAGCAACATAAATTTCAATATTTGATACTAACGTGCCAAAACGTATAGAATATAAGCCAACTATACGACTAAATATTGTTGGGCGGTGTGTTAATTGTAAGTGATAACCAGCTAAAATTTGCATGAATAAACTTTTTGAAGTAACACAGTGCAGTTGAATAGAAGATTTCACGTATGATACAAATCGTGAATCAAATGGGTTCCATAAATCAGTTCCATCTAATCCTTCAGTTATTTTCGTTGAGTCTATTTGAGCATTGTTACTAGTCATGTGTTTATTTTTATCGATTGATTCTAGTAAATAAGTCATCGAACGTTTAAAAACGCTTGAATGAATCTTACAAAAAATTAAATAAGTAGAACCAGAAAATAAAAGTAACGATTCATAGCGAAAGAAACAATGATGTGATAAAAACTGTCGCCACTGTTTTTTCTTCTATGTAATAATAGTTATTTGTTATTGATTTTTTATTTGATCGATTAATAAGAAATTTATCTATAGGTTATTATTTTTCTATCGAGGACAACAAATTGTTTATTATGTTGCTTAGAATATATGATTGTAGAAATCGAAAGCAATATTTTATGAAAAACTCTTGATCAACGGTGATTGATTGAAGTTATTGATAATATCAATGAATCGGTTAAAAACATTTTACTATTTTTTCTTATTCCAAAACAAAGAACCCAATAGATAAAGACGCGTATATTCAAATATGAAATAGATATTCCAGATCCGGAACACGATATGAAAGTCTTTTTCGATTATTTAACAGATCCTAGATGCATTGTGGGTGAAAAAATCGTCAAAGATTTTCATTGAACTTCGTCATGGAAACAATGAATTCGCATATATTAAAAGAGTAATAAATCTGAAGCGAAGACCAAATAAGTGTACAGGGTTGAGATTTTGTGATTATCTCAAAAAAGAAAAAAAATAATGAAAGAGTCAAAGAAAACAGATTTACAGAAAAAAAGAAATATAATTTTAGACTCAGTTCTAGATTCACTGGTATTCGCATCTTTTCAAAGGTTCGAAGTTTTACTAATGAGATCGACTTTTCATGTGCTACAATAAAAACAAAATATCTTTATTTTTAATATAGCGTCGGAAAATACTTATCCTAATGAAATATTTTCTAATAATTAGAAAACACAAAACTTGACAAATTAAATGTTCTCGGCTTCAATTAAATTTTGCTTTTTAATGTTTTTAGGTGACACTCGGTGTTTTTTGACATAGAAAAATGCCTGTAAAAAATGTTTAATGAGTGCAATTATGACGGTGTTTCAGGAAAATCCAAAAAACACAGACACACACATTGTATCCTCTTCGTAATCCTATTATATTTATAATTAGCGAATCATTTATTAATATATATTATCTTATTTCATTGTAGTCATGCATAGATCTATTGAAAAGCTACGTATAGAATTTCATTCCAAACAAACAAAAAAAAACTCTTTTGATTATTTGCAAAGAAAACCAGAGACCGGAAATAATCAACTAATATCTTCCGGAAAATATACACAAGGGCTACGTTTATGCTTATGTCATATACTAAAATATTCTTTTTAAAAATAACACTGATGATGCGAGCAATAGAAAACAGTGCTGTTTGATTATCATTATTCTATTAATTTTAGAATATTAGAATATTCCTAACGGCTTGTGTTGTACTAGCAATATGCTCTACTCATAAATGAATAATTATCTGGTTGTAATTGTGCAATTGAATAGTAATATTGTCGGAAGGAAATAATAGTATCGTCTGAAGATTTTTTTGAAAAGAAAAAAAGGTCTTTTACTATTTTCATATAGCAAAGAGACTAGAAGAAAAGTTCATGAATGGAATAATATTGGGTAAAACATAAGATGACTGAACCAACAGAGAAACTTTCTCTCGATAATGATTTACGTTATCGTTATGAATATTTGGCTGAATTCTTGAATTTTACAAACGACAATATAAAAATTCTTAATCAATTATCAATATATATTCAACCAATGATTCCTGTTATTGTCGATGAAGTTTATCGAAAATTATTTTCATTCGATATAACAAAACAATACTTTTTCCCTGATGCTTCTCATTCCTGTTTTGGGAATTTATTTTCATCAACAAAGCATTCAAGCGTATCATTCGATGGCGACGATATTGAATTTCGAAGAAATATGTTAAGTAAATATTTAAACAAGATTCTTACGGAGCAAGAATGGGATGATTCATTTTTACGATATTTATCTTGTGTTGGACAAGTACATACACATGAAATGGGTACGCCAGCGATTCATGTTGATTATATGCATATCAGTGCTTTGATTGGTTTTCTCGAACATATTATTATTGATATAATATTGAAAATAACTAATATTGATTGTCAAACAAAATACAGAGCAGTTGCAGCTATGAATAAATTCTTTTGGATTCAGAATCAATTTTTAAGAATGCACTACAAAGAAGAAGAGAAACGATGAAAATAACTATTATTTTTTGTATATATTAATTCGTTCGTTTCTTTTTGTATATATATATATATGAATGTATATCGTCTATTTAATATTGTATTATGATTCAATATTCTATTCATATAATATCATGTTGGACTGTAGAAAATTCTATTCTTATATTATCATGCTGTTTCTTTATTTAGTAAGTGAGTTTATCAAAGAGAAAACTTTCTAATAATAAATCGATGATATTAACTCAGGTAAATGAATTATCTTTGAGAAGAATACCATTTGGGGATTTCATGTAAATATTTTTACTTGAATAATACTTTAGATTTACCTAGAAAACCTGTCGTGGTATTAATTTTACAGGCGTCACAAGAAGATAGGGATTAAAACGCATTTTTATCCAATCAGAGCAAAAAAATAAACTACAGGATGGTAAAAATATTATTTTTAGATTCCCTGTCGATTTTAATAAACTCATTATTCAAGTCAACATCAAGGAAATAAAAACAAAAGAATTGAATTCATTGTAAAATTATTTGAATCACTCTATTCTTATTACTGCATAGAAATAATGAAGACTCGTTTGAGATCAGTAATACATATATTTCAGCCGCTATGTAATAATTATTGCACAAACAAAAAAAGTCATATTTTTAATATTAGATACTATCGCCTGTAAAAGAGTTTAATATCCAATGCAAAACAAAAATAATATGTATACAAACAGAAAAATATCTGCCTTACATCGTCATGAACTATCGGATTTCATGGAAAGGGTCATATCATCAATGGCAGACATTCTATCTTTATATTCCTACGCAACGAACACAGAGGAAAAGTATCTCATTGTTCTCAAAAATAAAATAAAATGCTAAATGAAGAAAACAAATCCATTTTAAAAGAAAATGATATGGATGTCATGATTATTATGAGAAAAACTATTCAATGGAAAAAAAGATGAGTGTTGTGTTAAGATGTATCTATTGTTTATTGCTTCGAATTGATTATCTCTAAGACTAAAAGCACATGTTTCCCTAGAAAATTGCGTGTTCACCGTTAATTATTGTAATAGGATTGGCGAACTTATATCATGGTAATGATTTTAATTTTAGAAATGAGAAATGGTCAATTGTTCATGCAAAAGTAATCAATGAATGTCGAAGCATAATTATATTTCAATAAAAAATGTTTTGAAATTCAGTATCAATCTAAAGATAGTCTATAAAAAGTGTAGATCAAGCGCATCCGTTAGCTGCAGTAGATTTAATATCTTTTTCCTCAGAAGATATTTTTATTTTGTATGCTGATTTTGTGGACTCGCATATATTTTCGAAGGAAATGGCGAATGTAAGTTTAAAAGCGAGATTTTTGTAGCTCCCCATCCGTCTTCATTACAGACATTAATGAGTTTAAAATTGTGCTAATTAGGAGCGTGACTAATTAAGCTGCTATTTCTTCCTTTTTTTAATTACAGGCTACACAAAAAAAAGCAATGTTTGCCCATTACAGACCATAGAAATTAGTCTCTGCCATTGTTAAATATACGAGCTAACAATTAATACTCCATTACAGACATAAGCAAATAGGCAATGACCTAATTATAGGTTTTGGAAACCAGGGTAGATTTTTCAGATGAACTATTTTGAATTATTTTAGTAAGCCGAAGGGATATATGTGAGTTCCACATTTTAGCCCCAAAGGGGCTGCGCTAACAAGCTTCTTTTTATCATCATCTTAATTATTAAGAATAGTATTCATATTTCTAAATCAAACCACTGATAAGAATGAAATTTCAAATAGCTTGACGCAAAAATAAATATAATGAATGAATTGTTGTTCTACATAAATTTAATGAAGTCAGATTGAAATAGGTTGAAAAATGAAGGTTAAACTTATTTTCTTAGGTCATTTTAGTAATAACCGACGCGTGTACGGCTTGTCCACGCAACGCGCTACTTCGCTAATCAAGTTTTAAAAATTTTATTTTTCGATACAGACAGATCTAAGCGTATTTTCTGGTATAGTTTTTTACACTGATTGTGAATTTGTACATTTTTTCTTTAAAAAAATGGGTTTTGGCATCGAAAATTTGTTTTTAAAGTTTTGAAAAACTGTATTTTCAATTTTCTAACCAATAAATTTAAAACAAACATGCAGAGTAATATACCATTCGATGCCGAATTTGATTCTCTACAAAATGGCCTATTAAGATTTTACTCTCATTCCTCAGGACAACTTCTAAGCTCTTGTACAGTTTCTAACTTACTATATAATTATTGAGCTCGTATTTCGATGTAGCAAATTGATTTTTTTTACAGAAGGATATATACAGGGCACTGATCAATACGTATAAACATTAAATTTTTTTAAGCATTTTAAGTGCTTCAAATTTGATCGACAAAAAAGCGGGTCACAGTGTTACGGAAAATATCACAGCGTTACGTTTGGACAAGCCGTGTACATAAATGTACCAAGTGTCAAAATTAGATATGTACGTCTGCTAAGAAATAATAGCATATCAAATTCACTTAACTTTCTATTTGAAAAATCGAATTTCCACATAGGAATTTAATGATTTGATTTTTAGTATTATATTTTACTCGGAAATTTTTCCTTCGGGAATTTCCAGTGAAAAACAAAATATGATAAATTGAATAATTCTTTTATATAAAAGGAAATGACTACATATAGTCTTCAGTTTGCCCAGAGACTATATCTTTTGCAATAACGCATTCAAGATGAGGACGTGAATTATTAGACTACAGGTAAATTTCGAATATCAGTAATCAGATGATTTGAAAACGTATTCGAGGATTAAAACAAATGAAATATATTACATAAAATGTTTCATTAATTGCTTTAGCGTATCATAGATTCAATTTTAATTAGGATGCGAGTACGTCGAAGTATTGCCATAATTAATAAACTTTTATAAATTCCCAAAGAATAAATGCGCTTCGTTAGTCTCTTTAATCTAAACAATGAAATGAAAAATCAAAATATGTATGTGCCTTGTAATTGCAAGTAGGGTTGGTACGTTTACGCACTAAAAGCGTTAATTAACTCGCATTAAATTAAATGGCCCATCCCTAACTACAAGACACGTTATGAAATCAAAATAGCATTCGAACAAACAGTATCGCAAAGAACAGCAACATCACAAGAGAGAAAATTATTATATCAAGTCGACCATGTAATCTTTTGGGTAAAATTGCAAAGTAAATTCTAAGCATTTATGGAAGTAAAACTAATAGATGTATATTCATTATTTAACCCTTTCCGGCCCGCTGTTTGAAAATTGCCGTACCCCCCTAGGGGAAAATGTTGCCATATGGCAACACCGGGCCGGAAAGGGTTAAAAAGAAGAAAAAAATCTCCTAGGAGATGTTACTATTTTGGAAATCCTCATCGTTCATATTTCACTAGCGCTGCGTTTTCAGGCATTACAAAACGTAGATTACTCGGTAAGTCACACAGTTTTATTTTTAGCCAAGGTTAAAATTTATTCTTTTTTCTTGAGAATTATGTACTGATTCATTTACACATTTTTCAGTCACATAAATAGCATTGTGGTATTTAAAAAAGAGTTATTGTAGCTTTGAGGAGTTAGTTATCCTAGAAAAAGTAGAAATATATCGGAAGCTTCGGTACTTCATCGACTAATTCCTACTGATTAGGATCATTAATAAATCCGTATAAACGCTTTCGATTTAATTCCAAATTATCCAGGTTTCCATTCATACATGTGATTTCTGCCTCCTAATCTGTGCTTATAGATTAGAAACTAAAACAAAAAATGAACGATGGTAGTATTTTTTTGTGTCCGGCGATTCAAACATTAGAATATTATTTTTTCGCGGTCTAAATCTTTTATTTAGTAAAGCTTGAAAAAAATGATTCTTGTGCTGTATTTATTTATTACATTTCTAAATTTAACACATACGCACAAAGACGACAATTATTGTCATAGTGAATAGAAACTTTCATATGGGGAAAACATACAATTATATTGAAATTAATCTTAATCTTAGCGATAAAACTGTTAATTTGACACGACAGAAAAAAGAATGTATCCTTGTTTGGTATATGGTAAGTCGTCCTCGGGTGTGTAGCGTCAGATTAGTATAAAGTTTTCAAAAAATATTATAATATTCATTTTGAGATTAATCCTGATATATTGATATTACCGTTGAATAAATTACTTTCTTTAATGTAATACATAAACTGTTCTTGATTGAAGTTCGAAGAAACTTTACTCTCGAAATGGTTACACTCGAACAAAATTGTACGATTTTCGACAGATGATATCGGAGATGCCAAATAGAGCTATTTCCTTTGTGATAATTTTCGAGTAGGTATAGTCACCAATAATATTGATATTCATGTTTTTGAGAAATATTTATTTAGTGTAAAAATTAAATTAATAACTAATTCTAACCAACAAAGATACTGACGGCTGGGGCTTAATTTTCAAATACATTTTAAAGTCTTTAAGCTTATATTTTAAAGTAGGGATGCTAATCTGACACTGATAAATGAATGTCACTCAGAAAAATAGACAATAAAATTATTACCGAAAAGTTCATCAGTATTATCATGCAAAATCATAGTTACTTATTCTAAAAAAACTACTCTTTGATCAAACTATCAAGACTTAATGTAATGGTTTTATTTAGTTTTTTTTTCTTGAGATTTTCAAATGTTTAAGAACATTCGACAAGAAATTAAACAATAGTAGAATAATAATCTATGAGTGAATTAAAATTTAAAACTAACGATTATGGTATCTTGTGAGCTATATAATATTCTGATTATGATCCTGATGCACAGATCCATTTTTATTTACTGTAAGGTAAAAAACGGTGTATAATTGTTTTTCGGCTTGATCTATGAGTTCGTTATGAAACTAATTAGAATTGACTTTTTTTCCAGTGAGGTATGTCTTAATTATTCACGAAGTCACGCAGCTAAATCATACTTTCATAATGGTTTCAATTTTTTTTTGTGCATTTTCATCACAGAACAGCGTCTTCCTCTGTCATTATTTGTTTAAGTGTTCATCGAGGAATGTTCTGAAGACGCCACTAAATTTGCTAGTGAATTTATTCAAGCAGTTCTCTATAGAAAGATGCCGAGCTTTCACGTGTCGATTTCCCCTACATTATATGATTGAACTAGCAAATACCATAATAGTCAAATAAAAGAAAAGCATCACTCCACAAAGTGATTTACTTGACAATCTTTTTGAAGAAACAAATAATTTATTTTAAAAAAATCTATTTTTTTCTCCTACTGACAGGAAGATTTAGTCTGGAATAAATTAGAATGGCTGAACACATTGATAAAAGTCGTCTCAACATCGATCTTCGATATCATTATGATTATATAGCCAAATTTCTTAATTTTACAAAGGATGATATCCATACAATGAACACATTAGCTCCAATTTTATTTCCCTATATTCCACATATTGCTGAAATAGCCTACGCAAAATTATGTTCATTCGATGTAACAAAACGGTGTTTTCCTGTGTCTAGTGATGATGATACCAATGATTCGTCACTAGACAGCGAATCCGTATTTACACCTATATGTTCCGAAACAGATGTTTTCAGAGATATATTTAGTATTTATTTAAAACGTATATTAATACAAAATGAATGGAACGATACATTTATAAAATATTTGTCTGAAATGGGAGAATTATATGGAGGTAAAAATTATTGCAAAGTAGTTAATATTGACTATATACATTTGAATGCATTGATCGGCTGTATTGAAAATATAATGATTGAAACGATTTTAAAGCTGGAAAATTTTGATTTAAAAAAGAAACGTGCTGGTGTACGAGCATTAAACAAATTTTTTTGGATTCAAAGCAATCTTTTGACGATTCATTATAGCAGTTAATTAAACGAAAATACAATATCTAATGGATTTTCAAGAAAAAACTGAATTTACTAACAACTCCACTTTTACTTCAGTCCAATTCAATAAAAACAATAACTATTCTCAATAATGCTACATTTTATTATTTGCATCTATAGACTAAGAAAATATTGATCCTGCTTTAAAAACATTCTGAGCTATAGGATGCAATCATCATTCTAGACATATTCAAAATAAAATAAATAAAAATATTCGATTATATATTCTTGACTATATGAGAAATAATTAATGCGGTGCGAAGCACAGTATTCATGTAGTCCGTCGCCAGTTAACTTGTGTTTTCTTTTACTTTATCGACGTACGCATTACAGTTTATCATTTTATATCTTGATGATCTCGAGAAGTAAAAGTCATAGAAAAGTCATTCAAATGTGAAATCAAAGTATCAAGATCGAACTTCTTACCTCTGTTTTCGAATCTTCAATCTGAAGTTCCATTCGCTCACAAATATCGTTCTAAAATGACGAAAATGAACGAAATTTGTCGTGAGATAATTAAAACGACGTCATCAACATATGTTAGCCAAATAAAGTCTATTCATTTACAGCTGATCTTAGATAATGAATCGTGGAGATAATTAATCGATCAATCGAATTTCTCCTTAAGAATATATTGCTAAGTAAGAATAGAGTTTTCTCAGTGATGAATTTCATTATGTCTACATAAAAATTATTCAAGATTTCTCTGAATTGAAGATTTTTCGTAGATCTAGATTCCTGCTTCGCATCGCATCTCGTACACGAGTGAAACTCGAATACCATCTAGTTTTTTACTTGACGCGTGTGCATCAAAATAGTCATTTTGCTGCGCGATGATCTCGAGAACCAAAAATCATAGAAAAGTTATTCGAACTAGAGGTGAAAGTATGAATATTGAACTTGTGATATTTGTTTTCAAAATTTTAATACGATGTTCTGTTTGCTCAGAAATATCCTCCCAAAATGACGATTTAGAAAGCTTTCACGATAATTAAGATGACGTCATCCATAGTTGTTAACCAATAGTCTATTGCTTTACATCTGATTCAAGATAATGACTCATGAAAATCATTAATCGTTCAATGAAAAGAATCGTTAGAAAATTGATTGTTACATTTTCAGAGAGATTGATCATTTATTTTTTAAATCTTATTCTCGCTACTTTCGAAAATTCGGCTTGTGTGCTTCGCACCGCATTTCGTAGTCGAGTGAAACTCGAATACCATCTAGTTTTACATTTGATATATGATTTTCTAGCCAACAAAAAATATTTAAGGCAAACAAAAATTGACAACATGGTATGCTCCTAATCTCTAAGGATATTGAACAGCAATTAGTTTAGCGAAGCATAATTTATAAGTACATCCATGCGAAAAAAAATCTCAGGGTTACCGATCAATCGAGTGCAAAACAAAATAGACAACACACGATAATTCAAATTTGCTTCTCTTACATTTGTTTATGCAGAAAATAATATAAGATATTGAATAGACGTTTGATATATTGAAGAGATATTTCATTTAATGATCACAATCACGAACTAATGGGATACACAGTGCATACATAGTCGATATATGAGTAATTCTAATTCAAAAAATAGAAATCATATTTTAACCAGATCAAAATGCATGACTATTTATTCAATAAGTTCGGAATATTTTCTACAAAAATTGCTTTCTTCAGGTCTTCATAGAAATGTAAGTATCTATCAATTGTTTAATTCTTATTAATTCATATTTATATTAAACCATTCATAGAAATGAATACATCAAGAAAAGCTCTCATAATATTTTTCAAAATTCGATACAATAACATACAGGTCATTTGGGTCTGATAGTATTTTTGCAAGTCTTATATACACTGAACTGCAATGAGGAGTACAATCCTATTCACGTATGAGAAGCTTTCAACTTGACTTATCTTCTACTTCAATGTAGAAATATAGAACATATTTTAATGGTTATGTTATAGATTTATTATGCAACAAAATTGTGAAACTTGTAGAACATGATCAACTTTTTCCATTGCTGACCCACTCTATTGATGTTTATTTTAGTTGAAGAATTCAATGTAAAAAAAGGCTAACCCCCCACCCCCTTCCGATTGCATCGTACTAGAATATGATTATAAAGCACAATAATTGTTCCTGCATGCCAGAATATTCAATCATAGACTATTTTCCCATTTGCAGCAATTCAGTATGTATGTTTGATGAATTTCCAAGAACAATTTTTCTTAATTAGTAATAGCAGAAATTTAGATATATTAACTGTTTATTCATAATCTGATATGTGATTAATTTTTTCTTCTAGAAACCGGCTAGCGAGTTAATTAATATTGCTTTCGTTAGAGTAATCTCATACATATTTCAATTAATTGTTCGAATATAAAATTTAGTACTACTAGAAAAAGAGCTGCCAATAAGAATATATTTTTCTATTCGAATTTTCGAGCATTTATCTTTGATTGATTAATATTAAAAGATGAATTACATCATCGAGAAACGAAAGACTTTTGAAAATTAATTGTCAAAGCGACCAATAGATTACAACAAATATTTTATGATGATATTATTAGGAAATTCCACGGTTAGAAAGAAGCTTTTCCAAGAACCGGATATGTCACAAACGAACTGTAATTAACTTGAAAAAACAGAGACGTATTAAATAATCAATGCTTCTTTTGACAATAATTTCATGATATATAGAAATACCGAACTTTGTTCTTTTTTAATCTCGACTAACAACTATTTGAAAAAAAAATAATAATATCAACTTTTATCTTTCCGAAGAACAAAGAGCTGAAAACGTCATTTGCAAGTTTCCATGATTGCTAAATACATAGATGGAGATGAGCTGCAACCGCAATCGTTTTGTCATTTTTACTAGCTACACATCCCAGTCCGAAATCTGATCGAACTAAATGTAAAATTGATTTACTTCAAATGTTTTTCTCTCAGAAATATCTCAATTTCTTCCAAGTATTATTGACAAAGTCTATAAGCAAAAAACAAAATAGAATCTTTTTGTGAGGGTTGTGATAATAATAAAAAGTGTTACTTTTGAGTCGATCAAAATTTTTAGCAAAAATTTGGAATACAATTTTAACGGTAGATTTTCATGACATTAGTAAGACATTAAAAGAATGAAAATGTCCTTGAATCGTCAGTTAAATATAAGTTGATTAAGCATATAAAAAAAGATGAAATTTGCTTCTCGAAAGTATTTCCCATAGGTATCGTTGTCAGTACAACAGAATCCCCGATGAAATGAGCAATTACAGATATTTAATGAACAATGAACTGTTTATGCATTATGCTTCGAGACAAAGAAAAAAAATGAGGCTTTCATTGCACCGATCAATAATTAAGTTTTTTTACATGCGATTTTCTTTAAATGTCCTTCTTTCCTGTTCACTGTATGTCTTTTCCTAGGCGTCCTAAATATCATCCGATGGTTTTATCTTGATTAGCATTATCAAATGACATCAATTAAACTTTGGCATAGTGCATTTTCATATGAACAATCGGAAAATACATTAACTTTTAGAATCATTAATTGACCTACAGAAAATATCTGTCACATGTCGGCTACATCATTCGATAATATTTTGATTTCTTAGCTTCATCAAAATGTTTCATATGTTGACCTTTGATTAGCACTGAAATAAATGAAGAATAACTGAAATGCCATCGCATTCGAACTATAATTATGAATGTCATAATTGATCATAAGTTCCAGACATATTGACTTATTATATTATTTTATTCTCAACAGGGCATTTTTTCAATTTATTTTCATCGCTTATTTTTATGAAAGACTTATCGCCTAGAGCCTAAAATGCTTCAAAATGTCGTTTTTGCAGTCAATCAACTTAAAAACAAAATTGTTCAACAAAAGAATCTCTTGTTATTTATTCTCGTTGTTTCGTTAGCTTTTCTCTTTGTTTAGTACTCTTCTCCTACACGTAGTATTCAAAAATCTAATTAACTGAACAATGTTCTTGTAATAGTATCACTTGAGACTATTCAATCATTGTTATTAAATTGCAATAAACGAAAATACACAAAACTTTCCACGTTCACATTGAGCCAAGCACAATTTATATCAGTTTGAAGTTTGTTAATAATTCTACAGTAGAGAATTCAAGCTGCACAGTTCATTTATTTAGAAAAAAAAGAAACTTGACATATACAATATAAAAATTCAATTGATTTGCATGGAGAAAACGGGAGCAATTGTATAGAAGAACAATTTTCGTTCATCACGAAACATATCGATCTGTATGCATAGCGACATCATAATTTTATCATTGAAACAGTCTCTTGTCTACGGAGATTACAGGCTTTTATCCATTCTCGGGGGAAAACCTGCTCGGTCTTGTGTATTATGTCACTATACTTTTCGCAAATGTCATTGTTACAATACCTGAAAACATGTATGAGAAAGATTAATTCAATATAGTGCATCGCTGTATAATTATTATATTCAAGAAAAAGTCTTTCAACTTAATGAATGTTAAAAAACAAAATGCTTTTAAAAGGTCGAAAACTACTTGATCTAGATCTCAGAGAGTTTTGTCAATGAATAGAATCAGAATAAGAATTATTATTATCAATTCACGTTACTGTATATATATAGTTTTTTTTTTTATAAAACAATGGAGTGCGGAAATGAATTTGAAATATTCGACGAATGATTGTGTGGCGCAGTTATTTGAATGTTTCTCACTTGATTGGTTCATTAAACTTGCTAAAAGGATTCGTTGCTAATTACGCAGAAAGATATAAAAACAGATTTCCAGCTAATGGAAAGATGGCTATTGATGAGAAACGCGTTGAACTATGCCAACGACGAAATACCTATGCTTTAAATATAACATTTTTTCTATAAGTTTTTATATTGTTTAATTTTCAAATAGATTTTTAACGTTTTTCAGCATCAATAAGTTCTGCTATTTTGCATATGAAATTACGGTCAATACAATAACATATTCTATTATTTTCTGATTTATGATAAGATATGAGATAAAAATATAATCTAAAATCAAATAGCAAAAGTGCACTTAAATGTTCAACATATGACGCATTTGTTTATGATATTATGACAAAATATTTTTATTATCGTCGTACTTCAATGAAGAGATATTGCATATAAAATATATATTTCATAACATTCTAATCAGAAAAATGAACGCAAAAATATAGCATAACGTATCTTTTCTTTTTATCACGAAATGTCAAGTATTGTTACTAAAAATATCTTTTTAAAGAAAAGCCGTTTCGTGTGCTCATAGAATGACAATTGTCAATATAAACAGACATATTTCGACGTTTTGATATGATTAAGCATAACGTACCCGAAGACTCTACTCAAAGTAATAGAAGTTCAATGGTGCCAAAGATAATATAAAAATGATCTTTGAATATATATATATTTACTGTTCCGGTAAACAATATCTTTGAGCATAACAATATGGTCATCTTCTACAAGTAATAATATTAATAATAAAATATGCTTTCTATGCAATATTTTTTTTAGGTCGAACTATTAATATAGAAAGACCATCACCCGGAAACATCGATTTCCGTTCATTCTTCTGAATCATTAAACTTTATGCATTCATATTTAATAGATACCTTTCTGGAAAATAATTTTCCGCTTCGATTTCTATTGTTTTCATCATTCTCGAAGTACATCCTCAATTGCATATCTAATAGTAAACAAACAATAGCTGTGGAATTTATTTTTGAATAATCTACTTCTGAAATATGTTAACTACCGAAGCTTGAAAAGCTTTTATTCCTTAGAAATCGATTACATTTATAAAAAATATTATGTTTCCACATAGCTTATGATAATATCGCATACTATCGTTCAGTTGAATAATAAATTTTGCCAAGTACGTCCAACATTTTCTTTTTTAAAGAATAGGGTTTTATATTTTCTTCGTGTGAATTCAACTGAAAAGCAATCTAGCTACGTTGCATTCACGTATACTTTATCGGACGGGAATTCAAATAACGCAGCCAGATGAATTCTATGAGGCATTGCACCTAAGCCACGACCGTTTTCAGCAGAAACTCGCTCAATCTATCAGACGGATTTAGTTTGTATTTTTACAGTAGATACCTACATCGAAGCTAGGAATAAACTCAAAGTTTGATCACGAGCGGATGAGCCGTACTCGAGATAAACCACTTGATAGCATGAGTACTCAATCAAAATCAGACGTTTTTTTTATTGAAGTACTTTTCAGTATATTTTCATTTTCTCCAAGCTACAAGAGATATAGCTGAGACATTTTCACCAAAAATACTATTGATTACGGGCTATCTTTTGGTACCCATAAAACTACCACATCCGGGAATAAAATTGAGTTGGCACTATATTTCATTTTCAGAAAGCATGTTCACATATTTTGGGTAACATAGTCAGATCAGTGAGATCGTATCCACTGAAAGTAGTCTCATTTGAAAGAGCACATCAAAATGTATCGAATGATGTTCTCAAAAGCTTCGAAGATTAAATTTTGGCTTAGAAAAAGTCTTAACCCTTTTCGGTCCGGTGTTGCCATATGGTAACATTTTCCCCTAGGGGGGTACGGCAATTTCCAAACAGCGGGCCGGAAAGGGTTAACATTTTCATCAAAAATTTCCATCTGTAAGAAATTGACTTATCCGATATTTTGATTGTCTCATCACGAACAGCTAGCGTTTTCGGGAAACTAACTTCATAGTTTGATAGTACTTAAAATTCTCTGCAAATTAATATACGAACATCTTGTGTTTCATCCTTTCGTTAAAAATATTCTAGTACAATGATGCTGCCTTTCTCATCAAATTCGTCGGAATAGAATTTCTGTATTCTTGTTTTTTTCAATTTCTCATTCCTGTTGGAATAGAAAACACAAATTAGTTCAAAATCAAATACATAGTGTAATAGAGTGTGACATTTTCTATCATCGTGCACACTAGAAACTGAATTATGATAAATTAAAAAGCTAGAATTAGAAACTTCGATTTCATTGAAATTGACGGCAGAAAAAGGGTTCAATTCTTAACATGTTGATTTTTAAAGTTCTATCACTGATTACATTTCCATGCGATGTATTGTACAAAGACGATCACCGTATGAAAATTATTCAGGATGTTGAATCGAATAGAATTGTGCAACACAATTGTATCATGATGATTTTCTTTATCTCTTCTTAACTATGCGGAAAGAATCGCTATGGTCTATATGTGAGCAATGACCAGTGTCTCTCCATCTTATGCACAAATCGATACCTAGAGAAGCAACCTAAAACATTCATAGAGAATAAAAATAAATGACACGAAAACTTGAATTTTATTATGCCGTTTCAAGACAAATATAGACGCTGACACTTTATGTTTTGCGAGAAATGCTTTTCTAATATCAATAGACGGTGCTGATCGATCAAGAATTAAACTGCATTCATAAATTTCGTATGATCCTTAGTTTAATCTGTGAATAACACCAATTTGTACTTAATAAGGCACCATACTATTCTTTAAATTAACTAATTATACAGCGTCCGACAATCAATTGTTATAGCCAGAAGATATATTACACAAAAGATTCGGTGAAGGATAAGTTCTTTCAACCACTTTGAGACGCGTAAGAACTGCAAGAACCGATATTTTATCATGTAGAGAATATTCACTCGATCGCTACATCAGGCGTTCGCCAACAGGCTGTAGATTTAAGTAAACAGATACCAATAGAATCTCGTGAATAAAACAGACTTCATAGTAAAAAGAGAATAATATGCTAATTGAGATCTTGTCCTATGAAGGAAATGATACACATTTAGAATTACAAAAACTCGTATGTTCAATTATACTAACTGAAATATTTGAAATAGTCAAAATTTGAGCACAAATAGTCTATTAATCTTAAAGCAACGGTCTCTTCAACATAGATCAAAATTAAAACATATACTACACTACTGGACGTCCGCTTCAACTGACGAATCAAAAAACGCACGCTGAGTGAGCACAATCTTTTAGTAATTTCAGTCTCGATTTGTTCTCTGATCTGTGTTTGGTCTGCAATAGGTCGTGTTCGATAGAGAACTTCTCCCGCTAGCGAGTGGAAATAAATTCAGGGGAGGGGAAGGTTATCGGGCAGAAAATGGGGTTTATTCAAGAAATACTCACGTTTTCCCATTGAACTCCTAATGCATTAAAACTATTATCATCTCGGATTTGCTTTGAGATCTGTTTTGGATCTA
>CAJNYU010000551.1:0-94781 GCA_905331475.1 Rotaria socialis | reverse complement strand
AACGAAAATATTCAGTATGGATTGGTGGTTCAATCTTAGCCTCATTATCAACATTTCAACAAATGTGGATTTCCAAACAAGAATATGATGAATCAGGCCCATCAATTGTTCACCGAAAATGTTTCTAAAAAGTTTATTCTTCCAATCGGCGTTGACCGAACTCATATTCTTACGCTTTGTTTCTTTTGTTCTATCTCTTTACGTGTTCTTGTCATCGTATGCGTGTATAAAATAATCTTAAAAATCTGATTATTTGTGGTTTTGAGTGTGTATGTGTGTATCCTCTGTACGTTCCGCATTGTTCGTTATCAATCATTTTCTCTTACAAAAAAAAAAGTATATAATATATATTACAGCGTTATCTTGTTCATGAAATATATCTTGTGTGCAATGACGAGAGAGTCGAAAAAAAGGGAAAAACAAAATTGTAGGAAAAAAAATGTGCCCAAGCATAGTCTGGATTTAGTTCACGAAAAAAAAAAGGAAAATAAGAACCAGCCAAGACATCACTTTCGATACGTTGTAATAGCTGCGTGCATTAATTCAATCTATAAAAAGAAAGTAAAGAAATCAAACCTCAACTTTGTACATAGAAAACAAAGAAGTAAATTTGTCTTATCAGTAACGATAGTGCAAAGAAATTTTCCTTTCTCAAAAACGACTAACTAAGTATGTGTGCATGGGTAACAGCAGAAATTTCCCTCTGAGATTATTTTCATAGTAGAGTTTCGGAATAAGAAGTTATATCAAGTCCGGTCATCATCTTCATTACCGGAATCGGAAATACGATGGTTGAATTTTTTTCTGATGCAATCGTTGTTAATGTTTGTAAGTATCGAAGTTGAAGAGCAGTTGGTGATTGCATTATAACATCAGCAGCATCTTTCAATGCTCTATATTTACAACGTAGAAAGAAAATATTGTATATGTAAAATCAATAAAGATTTTACCTTGCTGCTTTTTGTTCACCTTCAGCTGCAATTACTTTAGCGCGAGCTTCCCTTGCTGCTTCAGCTTCAGCAGCCATTGCTCTACAAAATAGAGAAGAAGACAGAGCACTCATGAGATCAAACGTTTCGATCAATAGTTCGTAGTTTACCTTTGAAGTTGAACAGGTAATCGAACATCTTTACTATAATGTAAGAAAAGAAATAATTAATAAGATAATTGTTTGTTTTTCATAGTGTAAAAAAAATCTTACACTTCAACTCGTTCGACTCGAACTCCCCAACCTTCAGTACCTTCATCTAAGGCAGCCTAAAATAAAAACTATGATGTCATTTCTATTCGACCTAATTATCGCATATATATATATATATATATACGTACCTGCATGGTTTGTGCAATTGATTCACGATCAGAAAGAATTTCTTGTAAAGATTTCGTACCGAGACTAATAAATATCATTGATCATAAATATAGATAAATGAAATCACAACTTACACATTACGTAAACTAGTAGCAGCAAGTAACTGTGTACTCTTTGGAGCATCTTCAACATTTGTAATAGAAATAACAGGATCAAACACTCGAAAGTAAACAACAGCATCAACAGCTACTGTTACTGAATCTTTCGTCAATATCTAAATTTATCGATTAATGAACTAGTAGTTTATATTAATAAAGCAAACCTCTTGTGGAGGTACATCAAATGTGACTGTTCTCAGATCAACTTTTGTATAAGCATCTACACAAGGGACAATAATGAATAGACCTGGACCCTATAATAATTATAATATAAATAATAGATATGAAATTATGTTCAATATAAAAGGTACTTTGGCGCCGCCAAGAATACGACCAAGTCGAAACATAACAGCGCGTTCATATTCTTGAACGACCTAATGAAAATAATTATAATCACATACGAATGAAGAAAACAGACAAAAGACACCTACCTTCAGACAAACAGTTAATGAAAATGGAAACGTTAAACATATAAGTGCATAAGAAAGTGCAAGTAATATATATCCACATATGCCCAAATTATAATCTTCATGAGAGTCTAAATTAAATACATATGTTACATAACTTGAGAATGATTTAGATTATAAAATATCATATTATTATTAATAACAATAAGATTCTATTCACCCATTTGTGTTCGAATTATAGCTGATCTCGTATACTGAATAGCTGCTGATGCTGCTGTTGAATGCGGATGATTTCGATCTCGACTCATTTCTCTTATGTCTTGTTCGTCTTCTTCTCTCATTATCATTCGAGCAAAGGCTCGAACTATTCCAATGAATATTACTTAACCTCATGTGCGACAATGAAAATTGATGTTTCTATTTCTGTTACCATTTATGTAACTACATTGTTGTCAATGCTATTATCATATTCTGTCTTCTAGTCTATCTCTTGTTCTTAGAATTTCTCTCAAGCCTTTAAGGTGCTTGTTTGTTTAAATGATTTGCAATAGTAATTTCTCTTTGCTACTTTATTACATTTCCACCAAGGACAATTATTCGACAGAACAAAGAATAATAGTTGTATTTGTCAAATGACAGATAGCGTTATATAAATGGTATTTATATAATCATGCATAAGAATAACAACTATATAGTTTTTGCACATAAAAATCAAGCAAAACGGAAAATTTCACATACTTGAGAATTTGCTGTTTCTCGCTGTTTCTACTTGTGCGTTCATGATAATAGATAAAGAATGCTCGACGTCACACAGACACACTATCCGCACTTTTCTCGGGATTCACCGTAAATGTGTTTCCGTTGTCTTCTGTCTCCTTCGCTCTCTCACTCGTTTTTTCCATTCCTTCTGTTACTTCCTTTTTTTAATCTCCGAATCAATGGAACGCCTTTCTCTCTAGTCTACATACTCCACCCATTTCTTTTCTTTTTTCATTTTCCCAGCAATAAATACAAACCACATTCTATTATATAATTGAATGTCTCCTGATATTCTGCGTACACAAGACAGTTATAAGACAATCAGTCGTATCTAGTTGAAATCTGATCCATCTTTACCGAATGACATGTGAAAAATGATGATTTTTCAAGTAGCTTTGTTTCTCTAGAGAAATTATTCGAAGCTTTTATCTTTCACGATAGAAATAATTCATCGAAAGCAAACTACAATAACAACAACAGCAGCAGCAGCAAACGAACAATGACGATGCACCAACCATCACTATACTAAGTTGTTGTTATTCGGGAAATGACAACGGGAGAGAAGAACGGACGGAAGAAACCAATTTGTATGATGCATGCTTACTAGTCGTTCAGTTGATCACACACACATACTCAAACTGATTAAGCGAAAGACGAGAGATATAGAGATAGGGAAAAAGCGAGCGAAGGACGAATTAAAGACAAGGAGTTTTTTTTTCTGCTTCTGTATTTATCTAGTTTTTATTAGTTCAGTGGTACTTCATCGAGGATAATTTCTTGAGTTATTCAAATCACGTAAAATATGCTTATAACGTTGACATGCATTATTTTTTTCTGCACCTGTCTAACAGTAGGAAATCTTAATTATTTATCGTGATAAATAAAGACGTGATTTTGAATATAGACTAGTTACTATAAAAAAAAAGAAAAAGAAAAAGACTAAGAAGGAAGTTATATATTGACCTTCTTATCGATTCGATTTGATCTTCTCATTGATTCGAATGATTTTATTTATTTTTTCCATAAAATTAATTTAACTATGCTTGAGCAATAGATCGAGAAAAAAAGAAGTTGACAAGCGGATACGGTTATTATTCCATTCTTTATCGAAATTACAATGTCACTTAATCAAAATATAAACATGTGACAAGATTTTTTTTTGCTTCATATCTCTGGACAATTCAAAAGCAAAAGGTTTCTGTTGTTTGCGCTTTTTTCCTCAATGAATTATTTCGTATTTCTGTCTGCCTGACTTGACACTTCGACAATTGCGTTAACGATATAGTTAAGGGCTTAATACTAATCTAATTTTTTCTTTTTGTGCTTTCCTGTAAACGGAGTATACACATGTGTACTATATCTTCTAATGTTAAATACCTGTGTCGAATTTCTCATGCATATGATAGCCAGAACTGGTGTTGTGTGGTCTTGTTGGTGACGCTTGCTGAGATGATGGTGGTGACCGTTGACGACGTTCATCATCGGCTTTCCAGCTATGATGTTGTTTGGCACCTCGCATGGATAGTTTTTCGCTATTTTTTGTTGATACACTTTAGAATGTAGTTGACTTCTCGTTTATTTATTTTTCTGCTTCTTGTTTCGATTATTTTTTTTCTCCTGGATTTTGCAGAACTGCTGGCACGCACTATACTTAGCAATTATTCATTTTATACTCTTCTGCAATAAGGATCATAATGATGTAAAAGCGATTATTGTTTGTCGTATTGGGCAAAAACCAAATCTAGTAAATTGGGTGGTGAAGAAGAAAAAAATAGAGAAATGTATAATATTCAGAATTACTATAGGATACGATCGTGTCTCATCTCTCTGTTAGAATTTGAGTAATAAAAGACAGGGTGACGATCTTGCCGATCAAACAATAGACGGCATGCTTACTCTTCTTCTGCTCTCTTTTGCTGTCTCTCGAAAGATTTCCTGCGGCTCTATTTTCTCATTTCACAAACATCCGTGCTTTCATTCGCTTATTTTTTTCTCCCTCCCCTATCTCTCTCTCTCTCTCTCGTTCGTGCGCATTCTATATCTAGACAAAAAGAGTGCATACTCACACGCACTCTTATATATTAGCAATTCAGTCTTCATCATGCGTCTCATATTCATTTTCTTTTTTTTTTCAAATAAGATAGCTTCAAGTTTATCGATATAGTGTTCAGCATCCATCAGCATCATAGTCATGATATAATTCCACAAGCTAAACCATTCAAACACATCAGTATTGTCTGCTGTTCAATAGAATATATTACAGCAAAAGTAACATTCTATTTAATGTCTCATAAAACATCTATATATACATACATCTATCCGTCGTGAACTATTCAATTTACTACAAGATAGAACATGATCATTATGTGTAATGAGTAAAATAGACAGCATGCTGAATATCATTCAAGGAAAGAGAGAATAAGACATGGAGAGAGAATAACAGAACTTCATTGAAAAGGATATCCGGATGGGGTCCACTAGTACTATTTGTACGACGTGACAAAACCAACAGTTGTTGATCGGTTTGAAAAATTGTGGTATGTGCTTGATGATATTGACAGGAAATGCTATAATTTATATTCTCATAGACACGCAATATTCTGTATTTTGTGTAGCAAACCAATATATATAAATCGAAGAATAAATACGATAATAATAATTGATCGAATGATTTGCCACTATGGGAATGTCATGTAGAAATTTATTGATACTCAATCAAATGAGATAAATTTAATATTTTTCCTTTAGCTTGAAAAAAAATCGTTCACCATGATGTTCGTTCTAATAAAACGTCTATTCAACATCCTATAGTTAGATACAATGAAATGCAGTTAGTTAACAAGTCTAGCACATTCTTATAGAAGATGATTAAGCATCATGAAACTATGTTGAGAATTCCTCATAATTAGTTTCCCATCACAATCTTTTCATAGATTAAACGTCTATTAAAGAAAATATTTAGCTAGATTCAAAATGCAAAAAAAAAAGAAATTCATTTGTCAATATTCTATATTTGACCCAATATGATAATTGACAAAGGAAAGCAGAAAGAACTAGTAATATATTCAAATAAGCATAGATTAACTGTATACATATAGGAAGAACTAATCTAGAATGATAAGTACACTCATGCGCAAAATAAAGAGTTATTTTTGAAGACATCCTGAAGATATTCATTTATCGTTTCTACAGGGCAGAAAGGGACAATTTTAATTGCAAATTTCTATAATGTATACATATATATATATATACATACTGTTCTTTCTTAATGCTTACAGTTGACTAATCTACAAAATCCATTTTGTTTTCGAAGTAATCATTCAAACATGTTCTTATCATAAACTACATATCGTATGAATCGCAAAATAATTTGAATCTAAATTTGTATCGATATCAAATATTTTAATCAACTCAATCAAATTACTCTAGTCTGATTCTGAAGTGCATTTTTATCGATAGAATTAGATAAGAATGAACTGAAATTAAACAAAATAGCTCGAGACAATAGTTTAATTAATTTCTTCAACAGTACGAAAACTTCTTTTTATAGGCAATAAATAAATATAGATTAATTATCAGAAGAAAATTTATTTATTTCTAACACTCTAACGACACGGATATATCATAATTATTTGCTTGTGGAAATCGTTCATATGAGGGAAATGCTGTCTTTCTATGTTTGAAATAGTAGACTGTCATTGGGAGCGATAGTCTCCGCCCTCTGGCTGCAGGAACCCTGTAGAGACAAAAACAAAAAGATGCTAATGTCACAATTTACAACATCTGTTTCGACGATTATCAATAACGTGTTCTCCATCAGTATATTTAATAACTTACTAATTTGTCAATCATAAATAATCGATTACGACATAATTGTTGTCTTTCTGTAAATTATTAAATTAACATTTTTTACTTACCTTTTCTTTCGTAATTTAGAATTCGTACGATGATCTATGAATGTTTTACATCAATTCATGACAGTTATTTATGAATGCTAAACACTTTTTTTTGCAAACGTTCAAAATTTTTGTCACGTGTTGATTAAAAAATTTCGCAAATAAAAATCATGAAGGTAAGTGACGATTATCTTAATCTACGATTGTGTTCTAGTAGAATAAAGTACCGGAAGGCATTCTAGAGTATGAATAACCTCGATTTTTACATCGAAAGAAACATCATCGAAGAACGCAACAATACCCAATGGTTCATAAGACCAAGAAATTCAAACCGCCATAGCTGTTTCTCGCATCGCTGATGGATTATATCAGCCGCAGACTAATGCTAATAAAAATGGATCTGTTCGAGTGTATGTTTTGATTCAATTTCAAGTTCTAGACAAACTATATGCAAGAAAAACATATGCAGTAATCCTAACATCCATGCTGCTAGGTAATTGTTGAAAAAGATTTGTTCACTAAGGATGGCATTTTACAAGTTCTTAGAACACAATCACAATGCTATTCTCAAGTTAATCTCACGCTGAGGCTTGCTGCTAACAGTTTCTCTGATTGTGTTCGGTTGCATTCGATGTAATTTTCAACTCGTTTTTGGCACGTATTAGTTAAGAAAAGCGCAGTTCACCCTTCTGATGTTCGTGCTATGGATTCCTACATTTGCCGAAGGCGTCATTCAAATTTAGGAGATACCTGATAATAGAAAACCACTGTACTCATGGTAATACGAAACTCGCTCCTTTTGACTCAATGGGTCAGATCAATATTATTCCTTGACGTTTAAGACTTGCTAAAAATCATTTTGGTTTCAAGAAGTTTTCACTCCAATATCAGACAATATTTGGGTAATTTTATTGAGAAGAAGAAATCTTATTACTGTATTTATTCTTCTCCTCAATAGAATATTGGTACAGCCAATAAAATCTACTGTATTAATTTCTTTCGTTCGGCTTAGAATTTAGTCGAAATTTCTTAGATGTCTCTATCTATTTGAACATAGTTTTCATCTTATTTATTAGTGGTGCACATAGTGTATAGTCCGTTTTCTTTTTTCCTTATTATTCTTGTATGTGTAGAGTCAATAAAAACTGATATATAGACTAAATTTTCGCTATCATTCTAAACAATGCCTGCAATTACAAAAGAAAGATTTGTTAAATCTATTCCAACGCCAGCTCGGTAAAACACTCTGCTTCTGAAAAACTATGCCATCTACGTTCTATATATCGTCTATCTAGTATTTATCCAAGATCTTTGGGTACTCAAGATGTTAAAAGACTTGGTCCCAGTCGAAAAATAAGTACAAAACGTACACCAACACAATGTAGATTATTTTTCCTTTATTTATCCTAAATAATAAAATTAATTAATTTAGCTATTCAAACACAAACGATGCTCGCTTGTGTTATTCTCAATAGTGCACATAATAAATCTGACAGTGGAACTCAAACAGTGAGTTACTTTATACATGCGTCTATCTAATAGAACCTTCGAATTCTTTTTTTTTCTTTTAGACTGATGACATCGGTATTGATGTTCAAAGTCAATTGGATGGGTCTTATGTACGCTTAGTCAAATTTTTAGTATGCAAAAAATTTATATCGATATTTAAATGATTCATGTGATTAAAATTTAGGGTGGAAAAATATTCTCCTTTGTGAAATTATTTACTAATATCAAATAGCGTTGTCTTGGAAAAAAAACTATTTATCTATTTATTGTATTTATTAATTTCTGTTCAATAAAATATAATTTTAATTTTCATAAAATTCTTTCTTATTGAATATAGTTGTGCATTTGAATAGATAAATTTCTAAGCTCAAGAATGATTCACATTCAGAGTAACTAATGGAAATTATTATGAATTCGTTGACAAAATTTGTTTCTGATAAAATCCAATACATTTTGAAGAGACTTGAAATATTGAGAAAAGTTTCGATTTTGATGTTTTTTACTTAGACGAAACATGAGCCACGGATTTTAGAAGTTCTTATGAAAGATTTTTAGAAATTCATGCAAATTATGCATAAAAAAATACATCTAGTCCTGAATATCATTTTCAATATTCAAAACGTTTTTTCGATAGATTTTACACGGAAGAGAACGTGAGTTACAGACGTCAATAACTTAAAATTCAGTACCTACAGAACAGATTGAACATGTGCTCTAGTCATTTATCAGATTAGATATATCGAGTTATAGTAAGTACTAAGTTTAGCGTAAAGGTATTATGTTCATCTGCATTTGTCAATCTATAGAAAATGCTTCATTACACGGAAATATAACTAACGCCGCCTATTTGTTCCCCTGTGGCACTGACGATTATAAAACGACGCAATTGAGGTGCAGTACAATGGAAAATTCCAATTATCGATTCTTTTCTTTTTCATTTAAAACAATATAACTAATGAACCGTGTTTAGATCCACTCGTAGGAATTCTAAATTTTCTTATCGTCGGCAGTAATAACAATATTTTAGAATATTCATAATAATCTGTTGCAAATGAAAAATACATTTAAGAATGTTGATATGCAAAAATCAGTGTCTCCTTCTTGCTAAAGATTGAATGGTAAGAAATATCTTAGAATATGAATATTGTTCGTACAATTCATGTTATATTAACAACAAAATGAAAGAAAAAAAAACGAATAAATAAGAAAAATATCAGCACCAGAATATATATGTATATGTATGAGATTCGACAAATAGAGAGAAAAAACTAGAGATCTTTCGTTTTTCTTTTTAAGAAGACGTTGGTTGAAATCGTTGCATATAAAAATGACAATTAGAGCAATAAGCGCCAATTTGATTATTTTTCGAACAACGTTTATGACAAAGTGTACATTCGGTCAAACCAATGGGAAGATCATTTGATGATGATGATGGTGTATCGGAATCGGAATCTGATGTTGATGCTGCTGCTGCTGCTGCTGTTGTTGTTTGTTGTTGATGGATCTTTCTTAAAAATGAATGTATTAAATGTTCAGAAGGTACTTCATCGTTATCGTCACATGTTGGAACAATTAATGCGACATTATCGGAAAATTTCACGTTCTTTTTCGGACGTGAAATCTTCGATGTTGATGAAAGTATGGATGTTGTTCTTGACATATTATTATCATAAATGTTTTCACTTTTCTTAAGACTTTTTTCTGGAGGTTTAAACGTTGATGTTAAAGAATTGTTTGAAGGATAAAATCGTTTAAAATTTTCTTGTTCTTCTATTTGTCGTTTCTGTAATGAACGTATTCTTAATAATAGACTGTTCTTTTTTGTTCGAGCATATATTGATATGCCCGTATTAAGATTATCATTTAGATTAAGAATTTGTTCAATAATAAATAATGCTTGCTGACAAGATTCTAATGCCGAAGAGAAATTACTTGCGCTTTCATATTGTAATGATTCTTCGAAATAATGTTCGATTGTTGTGCAAGACGTATCAAGATGATCATCGCCTAAATGGACATGGAATTGTTTTTTCTTACAAAACACCGAATAGTATAGACAGAGTTCAAACAAAATAACAACGAGAGATAAATTGAAGTTCGAGTACACAATTGCAATATGATTCTTAAAGTTGAGGGAGTATGTAGTGTTACACAGAGCTGTCCACTGGGAATTCAAAGCTGTCTGCTAATTCTCCAACTCACTCAAATATGGATTATGCGCCAAGTGCATTAACATGACACGACATTTTCAGAGTGCATTAAGATTTTCAAATGGATATCGTGATGTTTTTAATCAGTGACGATCAAAAATATTGCATTTTACAGTCTAAGATTTTATGTGAGTTCTTTGTAAGACTGTTCTGAACAACTTATTTTTATGCACAAAAAGAAACAAACAACGATAGATTCAATAGCTTGAAACTTTTGCATCTAATTACACAAGTTCTTTGTTAAAGACTAATTAGAAAAGACTTATTTCAAAAGCCCACGTACTGCGCCTTTGTATTCTCTATCAACTAATAGAATTAGTACTTGACTAGAATGTTGTCACACGAGAACTCATAGATGTGCAATCAAAAAAGTCTATTATTAGAACGGAAAAGAATGGAAATTCTTCATGGAACAGCCGAGGTGTGAAATGAAAAATTCATATTGTTGGTCAAAGATCTAACCTCCACGTATCTGCACATGCTATTTATCTTAATTTTCAACGCTCGGATAGATATGTACTTGCTAGAGGAGGCGCACTTAATTAATGCCTCATTGTCGTCGACGAGTAAGGTCAATCATTACTCTAGTAGCAAGTAGAAAAAGAAATTTGCGAATAAAAGAAACAATTCAAAAACAATTAATTATATAACTCTCAAGTGTCAATATCGATTATTTTTTAGTTGAGAAATATTTTTAGGATGAAACAGAAATTTATAAATGATTTATACGTTTTATTTCTTTGAAATTATGACGTATAGCTGTTATTATTTTTGTAAGAACGAATCGATTCTATTATTTTAAAGACCCTACAATGCATTCAAACTTAATGTCTACCCTATCGTTATATAATCAAATATATGTATTCGAATCCTACGCCTACTTTTCTTATAATTATATTTAACGTCAGCTAATCTTTGAAAAAGAAAAATATTAATGATATGCATAGTCAAAACAAAGTTTACTTACCCATCATACGCTCTGTTTGTTTAACTAAACCATCGATTATGGTTTGGTCATTTTCAATGAGACTGTCTCTTGGACTACCATCGCTTGATCCATCGTTTATGCCACTACTCAAACCAGAGTCACGCTGTGATGATATAGATGAATCTCCGCTTGATGATGCATCTTCACGTTGTTGTATTATTCCTAGTTGGCATGTTCGATGTCTAACATGAACAATTGGCGACGATGTTGATGACGAAGATATAGATGCTGTATCTGATAATGTCTCTTTTTTTAATAATTGTTGTTGCATAACTTTAGCAACTGCGTCGTGATTAATATAGGAATTATTTATTGGTGGTTTAGGCATAAACAACATTGACGAATTGAGTGTAGCAAACGATGATATATTTTTCAGGTCTTCTAATGAATGAGATTGTTGCTGGGATTCTTCGTACTTTTTCGTTGTCATCATGAGATTGTTTCTATTATTCGATAAAATTGTTTGTTCTAATCTTTTTTCGTCAGGTAGACCTACAAATATATATATACATAAGATGTAATCGGTCGGTGTTATTTTCTAATCATGTACGATAAATGACAAGAAGAAACAAAAAGAAAAGAACGAGACAAACACATTTACTGTTCATCACTGTTCCTAAGATTTTTTTCTTCTTCGCTCTTTCTCATCGTATACACTCGAACGGAGGTAGCCACAATACAGCTACTCATAATAGAACAAAAAGTAATCATCAGGCGAGGTCTACAATTGTGATTGTGTGTACACAGAATAGCCTGCACTGGCTATGATGCAATAGACGTAAGAAGCAAAAAAAATTGAATAATATGTAAATATAAGTAGTTACTTCAAGTCTTTCTCTCATTATCGATAATCAAATTTACATACAATTTAGATTTTTTGTTTGGATCACCGTTCGTTTAAGTAATTGACTTATATCAATTGGATTTCGATCAGGATTTGCATAGATAAATAGAAATGGTTGAAGGTGAAAATCAATCGACTTTCTTCTAACTGCATTCCAATCGTTTAATACAACAATATGTCCATCGAAACAAAATAGCCATTTTAATTTTGTATGATCATAGGAAAAGAATATCTCAACTGCACCACCATAGAAACATACAAGACCTATTAAATGAAGTTGTTTAATACGAGCATCATTTACAGTCACATCATCAAATAACTAAACGAAAATGATAATTTTTACGTAGCAAAAAAAAACGAAATTCAATATATATATCATTTACTTCGTGTAAATAGATAAATGGATTAATATTTGAAATCAGATCTTCAACATCACTTGATGTACAAGGAGACGAATTCCAATCGATTGCAATAGAAACTAAAAGAACATTCAATTTTGTTTTGGTTGAATTTTTGAAATTTATTGCATACTCAAATCAGGAACATTAGTCAACAATAAAGCGTTACTTTGTTGATGTCCACAATTACTCAATGCGCAAATTTCTCGATCGAGTTCACTTTTATTTATTGATGCAAGATAGAGTAGTTGCGCAAATGATTTTGATAGCCGTTTCGCTTCAATTTGTTTAACTAGTTGACTAAAGAAACGAAGAAGAAAAAAAAAACTGAATCCTTTCATTGTTCATCTTTTCAATTTACCATAATTTAATTGCATCAACTTGATAAACCGCTCGAGTAAATATTGCCTTATTATCAATGCTTTTTTGTTGCTGTTGAGAACGGCAGTTAATATTACTGCATCGACGCTAAATGTGTACATATATACACTTAATAGATAAAATAAGGCAGAATTAAAACGCTTACCACTTGTACAAGATTCATGGAATAAACATTGTCACAGGAAGAAGCAGAAAAGAAAACAATAAGATCTGAAAGATAAAGAATAATGATTTCATATCTTCTTCTTTTTTTTATATCAAATCTGAGTACAACTAAATCAATGCGCATACGTACAAACGGATATATCACCCGAGCATTTAATCGAAGAAGAGAACGATTCATCCATAGGCAAAGGTTAACATCGGTTGACCGTCAATGCTCAACGATTTTTTCCTCTTCTTCGTTGTTCTTACCTTCGAACCATCAATGTATTTTATGCAGGTATGTGGACGAGTGTAAAAATGAACGACTGAAGAAGAAGAAAAAGAAATTTGAATATAAGCCAAGAAAAATATGAACATATAACAAGAGAAAGTAGTATATATGTGCGTATGTCACTCTCTTTCTGTCTTTGTCTCTCTCTCTCTCTCTCTCTCTCTCTCTGTGTCGATTAAATATTGAACACGTACGATTCGAACAACGGATATTGTTCAGGTGTACACACATTTTCATTCTTTCCTTCTCCGCTATAATTATTATTATTGTTGTTGGTACGGTTCAAAGACAGAAGAGGAAAAAGAAAAAGATGTAAATTATACGCATGAAGAAGCCGAAAAGAAATAATTATTCAGCAGCTTTTATTTATATTGAATATCAAAGCAGAAATTTTTTTCTAAGATATTTTTCTATTTTCAATGTGACAAATACTTGAGATCATTTCTTGTTAATTTTATTTATGAGCATGATTTCATTATTACAACATCGTCTCACCTGCTGTT
The DNA here is from genome assembly GCA_905331475.1 of Rotaria socialis. Taxonomy (NCBI): domain Eukaryota; kingdom Metazoa; phylum Rotifera; class Eurotatoria; order Philodinida; family Philodinidae; genus Rotaria; species Rotaria socialis. The sequence goes on along the minus strand of CAJNYU010000551.1, from coordinate 80,983 downwards.
TGAAGTGTTAACTATTAAGTACGTCGCGGATGAGCTAAGAATCTAATTTTTATCATGATGAGCAATGTGTGAAAGTATCCTTCAGATGAAATTTTCGCCCACTTCTTGACATTCAACTAACCCTGTGCGTCACTCTGGATAAGGGCACTTCAAGCAAAACAGAAAAAAAAGGAAAAGGTTCAATTTTTATTGATTAAAATAAATGAAATAAATCGTGTAACGTGGCTGAATACATTCACATACGTATTTATATCGTCATAATACTAGGCGTACACATGTCAAGATTGATATCGTTCTGCAGTAAAAGGGCGCCCATCAATAACAACAAGTAGAAGGAGGCTGGATAAAGAAAGATTATATAATAGCATAGTAATAATAATAATAATAATAATCTATTGTGAATAGAGGGTGGGCTCGACTGTCTACTATCTATACAAATATATATTTTTTTTCTTTTGAACTTGTGAATACACGTACGTAGGTTATTTTCGATCAGAGAAAATAAAAACGAGCGGACAGGGATTTGTTGCGGATAAAGAAAAAAACAACAATGCGTATGATATCTCGCATTGAATGGACAATTTTCAATTGAATATTCACCCACTCAACATAAAGTATACAAATGCGAGGCCTCGTCACGCACATTCACAGTCAAATCAATACAAAAAAATTGTCACGGGCTAATCCTGGCTTGTGCGCTTAGCTCGGATTTCTTTTTCTTTTATACACATTCGTATAGTAGAATAATTTCAAGGCCATCAAGAATCGTTGTGCAACATACTCATTTATTGTCAAGCCATATGTATATATGCAAAAAGTGGATAAAGCTTTAAAAGAAATGCCTAGGTGAAAGTAGAACAATATATTATATACAAATAATGACCTCTATTCATTCATCATTGGTATGTTCATCAGAACATTTGTATTGATGGCATTGAGTACGATAAAAATGTCCATAGGAATGAAGGCATCAATCGATGTGTGTGTATCAGCGAGAGGAAACAATTGAGTGTAATGATAGATTTCACTGGAAACTTCACAATAGCATTGTGGCAAGGTCAAATAATGATGATAAATGGAAGATATGATAGAGACAAGACAATAGGATTTCTCTTTCGAACCAATTATATCAAGAACGCGTCATGAATTAAACACTATTGAATGAACTTTCAAGATTTTATTTTATTCATGTCTAGAAGAGTTCATTAAGGGAGAGAGAAAACAGACCATGAACAATGATTATACGATTTAAAAAATGTGCATTCGAACAATCAAACTTCACTTTTAATGGTTGATCCTAATCTGCATATTGATATTGTGTTTATTTTTTTATGTTTGTTGCTCTTGTATAAAAATAGAACATTGTTGAGAAGTACTTTAATGTATAAACTGTATTTATCAATTTACTATTCCCACGATAATAAGTCACACTTACACAATGTTGAGAAAAAAACCGGAAGCTGCGATGTCACGTTATCTTTTGATGTGAACGTTTCATATTGATTTATGATTTATCTAGAAAAACACTTGGACGAATTTTATCAATAATTCGACAATGATTTAGATGAATTACATCAAAAGGATAAATCGCCTAAGGAATAGTATATTTATATATATATATATATTCTTTTTTTCCTTGGAAAATATCCGTAAATAAATAAAGGCTGATGACAATGTGCCATATTGATTGATTGCCTATTGAAATGTTTTGATGAATTTTCAACAGAAACATGTGCTTATTCATGTATACTTAAACAAGAGTGTATACTTTAACCGACAAAAAAAAGAAAGAATCTATAAATGAATGAACAACGGTGACAATTGAAGAAACGAGTTCAAGTATATGGAAATAAGATGGAATTTAATTTCCTTTTGTTGTTGTAAAAGTAGATGACAGACGGGCTACATTTATTTTCACTTTCAATTATCGAACTACAGTAAAATTCATCAAGATATTATAATTAGATACATTTGACAAATGACGTTCTATGAAGTATAACGATCTTCTTGTATGTGCAACTGTTTTCGCAGTCAATGTAATTCTATTTGTAGAGTTTATTATTCATTAAAGATATGCCATAGATTGACCTATTCAATATGTAATATAACAACAACAACAACAACAACAAATGGCGTAATCGCCATGATCATAACTGCGACATTTTATTTTTTTACAAACAATTGAAAAGTGTTTTACTTGAATAATAAAATAGATCTCTAGAATGGGGTAACAATTATCGAATAATCTAAATAGCTGCTGTCGTATGTTTGTCTTTCGATAGCAGTTTTTCTCGTTTACATGTTTATCTTTTACATATATATGTTAAATCATTTGACAACAGATAATTGAGATAGAATTCTACTACATTTTTACGTCTTATGTTTTCTTTCAACCGAGTTTCTAATGATGTTATTTCAAGCAAAATGCTAGAAGATATGTCACATAGAAAATAGTTTGTAATTTTCTTTGCATATGAGAAAATAATATTATGAACAATCTCTGGAAAAAAATTTATTATAATGAGCATTCATGTTTGGCAAATGAATTATAATATGCTTCTCATTGTGGCACATTTGAACGTCAACAAATATAATAGTATACTTTCATAAATAGGATATGTATTGATTTCCGTGTTGTAATAGTTTGACTGTTGATTCCTGACCAACTGTTGAGTAGTAAAATGTTGTCATTATTAATCTTATCATAATTGTATATTTATGTTATCGATTGTTCGCATAATTGTAACAATTCTTTTGAACAGGCTAACTTATCCGAGCAATTAAAATAAAGTAAATTATCGATTAATCTTAATAATTTTCTTTTAGTCGAAAAATCAATGAGCTATTCGATTATAGATTTACATAATAACTTCACGAGTTTAGTTCGGCTTGCACCGAATATATATTTATATATATATATTATAATTTCATTATCAAGGGCCAAAAAAAGAAAAAGAAAATCCCGTCTATACACAAAATAACTGCACAAACTTAATTAAAGAAATTACATTGTTGAAATAGTAAACAAACAATAACAATAACAAAAGAAAAAAACAAAAAAGAAAAGAACAAGTAGACATTTACGACCGTCGATAACATGTTCGTACCCACTGTTGATCATCATGTTGCATACGTACTATAATATCACGTAGTTCAGTGTATGTACGATCAATATCGTTATTAATTATAACATAATCAAATAGTAAACAATGATGCCGTTCAAGCGATCGACTTTGTCGTATGATTTCTCGATAATCATTTTCAGTTAAATGATCACGTCGATCAAGATCTAAACGTTTTAAACGTTCAAATGAAGGTGCTGCAATACAAATAATATATGGATAGAGATCTGTTTTGTCAAATGTTCGTATTGCATCTGGATTTAAATTTAATATACAAATTTTTCGTTTTCTCGAAACAACATGTCGAATGTCTTCAATCGATGTTCCATATAGATCTCGATCATATTGACCGAATTCAACAAATGAATGACAAGCTACTTTTGCTAGAAAATCAGCTTCTGATACAAAATGATAATCGATATCGGGTATTTCATGTAGACGACGAGCACGTGTTGTATGAGGAATAGCAACATCGAATAGATTCGGTTCTGTTTGAAGAAGTCGACGACGTAATTCATGTCGACCAACATTAGGAGCACCTAGAAAAGAATTGAATTAATTTTTTAATTATTTACTATTACATAAAGCATAAATGTTTCGAGTGTAATAAACAAATTTCAAGTCTAATTTATGTTTCTTACCTAATAAAATAATGGGTCGTGTTACTTTTAATTTCGTCAGATCGAGACGAAAAACTGGATCATAGAAACGAAATGAACTCATCATTAATGAATCACTATTTGAATCTTTATTAGTATCTAAACTTGTAGCTATTGCATGTGACGGTGGTTGTTCTGCACCCATTTGTCTCGTATCTGTTAATGAAAAATGATTTGTCGATGTACGAATGGTTGCTGTTTCTGATTCATCCGTATCACGTATAAATGTTTCGTTGTTATAAACAGAAGTTAAATTAGATTTATGTTTTTTTGGCATACAAGTAACACAACTTTTCTTTTTCTTCTTCTTAGAATTTTTATGATGAAATCTTAATGTCGACGAAAATGATGATACTGATTCTGTCTCATCACTAAGAGCTTTTATTAAAGCAATACGTTTCTGTTGTAAACTATCCGACGGTATTAGACCTGCTAAACATGGATCTGTATCTGTTTCCATCGAATTTTCACAATAGGCTTGCCACCAGCTAACGTAAGAATCATTGATTTTAATGAAGTTTTCATCACGTGCAACTATACGTAAAATATCGCCACGTTGAAATGATAAGCCAAGTTCTTTGCAAGGTAGTAAAGGATCATTATAGGGATCATAGGCATATAATGCACGAACAAAAAATGTTTGTTGCGACATGTGATTCATATGATTATGAATTCCAGATGAAAGTAAAGGTGGTGCAAGTAGAAATTTAATTAAACCAGTTGTGTGAGACATTAATGAACAAACATAATCCAGTGAACGACCAGTTATTGGTTCATCGTTGATTTCAAGTACACGATCATTTACTTGAAAAAGTTGTGTATTTGCTGCCATGCCACCAACAATGATTCGTGCAATATGTATTGTACCTGAGTCGGCACGTGTTATTGTTAAACCTAATGGTTCATGATTTTTTTCGATTTTAACAATTTTCAATTCATCAATGGCATATTGTGATAGTTTTAATAATTCTTCTGTAGTTTCAGAATTTTTTAATTTTTCAGGCATATTTTCATTATGATTAATTCGTATTTCTTGACTGTCTGGTAATGCTGATGGATAGAGACGTAACTTGAGAATATTATCAAATACAGTTAAAAGACTTTGCATTTCTGTTCGACGTAATATTGTTAAACATGTTTTAAGATCATTTAGCATATCGAATAAAGATGGAGATGATGATCTGATTGTACTAGAAGAAAAATAAAATGAATTAGAACAATTTTTGAAACTAAAAAACGAAACAAAAGATACTCGATCGAAGATTAAAAGTATCAATATTTCCGCTTTTGTAAAAGCTGATCTCATATTACGTTTTTTTTTCTCAAAGAGATTATTTGGAACGTGGAAATGACACGTTTATTTTTTGAAAATTCAAACTCTCGTTTTACACTTGCAATCTATTTCTTGTTCTTTTATCAAAAGATAATATCCTAGAAAATAACTTACGCTGCATCAAACATTTGAAATTCTGCATCGATCAATTTTCTTTCGATGATTTGAATAAATTCTTCAACCATTTGTTTAAAATTTCTTTCACCATTCTCACTACTATTAAGTATTATTTCGTGAAATAAGTCCATCGAATGATCATTTGAATGTGCTACAATAGGTAATAAATTTAGACTATGTTGAAATGGACCTTGTTGAGCTATTTCACGTAAACGACCAATATCTTCTTTAACAGGATCATCGTCCATTTTAAATGCGATTTGTGCACGATCCAATGTTGTATAAATATCATCAATCGATATTGTTAATAATGGCGATGATGTACAATTAGGAGCAGCTGTCGATAAACTACTACTACCACTTGTTGATCCTTTACGTTTTAAATCTTTTGTTTTAATTTTCTTTTGAAAACCACTACGATGGGTTGATAGAGTACAATAAGCTTCATCTGATGTTTGTGCATCGGGCGATGATCGACTTCGATAACTACAACTGCCGCGACGGCTACTTTGACGGAGTAAAGAGCCTCGTTCAAATGTAGTAGTAGTTACTTGTTTATTCTAGGAATAACATACACACATACAAAGAGATAAGGAGAAATGCAAAAAATTCTATTGACATTAACTAAATGAGAAGAATTTAGCGTTTTTTTTTTCTTTTGTTTTATTATTTTAATAGCACACTCAAGCCTTGAATCTACTAAACGGATAAGAATGTCGATCGAATTCAACGGATATTTTACTTACGATTGGTTTGAGTCGAAGTAATTCGATGCATTCTACTTTCGATGCAACGATATGATGGTCAATACAATCTTCTTTGAGTGGAGATTGAACATCGAATTCAGCTGGTACATCAACTGAACAAAAATATATTACTTTTTTTTTGGTTAAAAAATATTATTTCTTTAGTACATACCTGCTCGTTCACCGCCAAGCCATTGTATGATTCGTGCTGTTTGGTGATTATCGTCTTGTTTTATTGAATTGCCACCGCCACTAAGGTGACTAACGTGGCTACGATTTCCATTTATCTTGTCGACAATAGCTACCATTTGTGTATTTGAATCAAATGTTCATTTTATCATGAATTTCACTTGCAACTCTACATCAAAGATCAAGGTTAAATTTACTTTCTCACGTAATAACGATCTATAGGCCACATGCTTCTACTCCCATTTATTAAACAAAGAATATGCTAAGACAAGGTTAAACACAAGATATCATGTTTCTTCTTTCTTTTGAAATCTAAGACTATGTGATAGGAACATTTCGTTTTTCTTTTCGTAACTTACATACATCTCTATGTTCATATTGGCTACTCGTGGGGAAAAAATAGAAATAAAACATAACTTAACGTTTTGTCATATATGACAACGCTCGTAGAATAAAACTCTCGATAGACTACTGAGTGGATAAAATCAGTCGGTCTGAGCTTGAAGTAAACAACGATGTTAGCTTTCAATAATTGAACTAATGTCGTCTGTCTTGTCTCTATTAATCTCATGCACATCGGTCACTGTCGTCTACTTTAGAATACATAGATCAACCTGAACTACTTCAATTATCATCGTTGCTTACCTTGACCAAAACGAGAAAGTGTCAACCTTTTTCTCTCTTTTTCTCTTATGAAACGATGACTGAACGTGTATACGGCGATCGAATGAATCATAATACGAAGAAAGAAAAACAAGAAGAGAATGTCATTCGTGTCTCCACCGTTGTCGTCGACGTCTTTCTATATTTTCCCTACCTTTTCTAGTCAATATCCACCATATTGCATGTACATATATATGAAGGAATACAAGAAAAAATACAGAAGAATTTTTGTTTTTTTTCTTTTCTTTTCGAGTTATCGATTGTGTGAATATATGAATGCATCGAGTGCACCCTCCTATATCCTTGTTTAGGTATGAAGAGAAGAAGAAGAAGAAGAAGAATAAAGTGACCGGCAAAAGACTCTTAAGTGCACCATTTGAGTAGATATAATATGTACAGGCGAAGACAAATAGTAACATTCATCATTGATCTGATCAAGGTTAAGAAATTATTCAAGCTAGTGCTTGACAATTTTATGAATAGGAAGCAGAGAAAATGTCAAAGATCATGAGATTTTAAGTATTATATTAACGAGAGAAAAAAATGATTTGATTTAATTTTCATAAATCAGATTTGTTAGCTTCTCGATATTGTCATTTTCTATGATATAACCAGGTGGTGTACATGTCTATGGTTATTAATGAGATTTTTCTCCATTGAAACAACGTTACACAACATCGATCTTGTGTTCATAGAGAATAAAAGATAAACCATGCGTTCCTACGAAATCGTCATAATGAATGACATTCTATCGTTCATTGTGATCGACTACTCAATAAATGACTGAGTGGCGAATTGTCAAAATTCAATGACTTGCGGATTTTTCTTTTTCTCTTTGAAAGATATTTGATAATGAAAAACATAAAAGTTTACATGCTCATTAACACACTAAACGGTTCGTTACAGTAGACATTCGCCAATAGATAAATATATCGTTTCAATTAACACCTTGATTTGAAAAAAAAACCAGACAATTTATTAAATAGGCATTACATTTAGCAACAACAAAACAAAAGAATCGTGATTTTGTACGTCTGAATAAATTAACATGGTTAATAAAATTTTCAACGATCGAAATAAATCGTATAGTTTTCAATAGGAAATACAAGCGACTGTTTTTTTAAGCATCAGCTGCATGTTCAACAATTATAAATGATGACGATGCATGTTTGAACTTTTAAAACAACGATAGGTCATATCAGTTCAATGACGGGCAAACTTGAAGTTAGAAGTGCTCTAGATCGTGATTGATTCTTTCATTGAAATTCGAGGTAGTAGATCTGAGAGTACAGAAAATAATATTTAAGAATGGTAAGACAAATAAGATTTGCTTTTAGCATCGTACTCGAAAACTGAATCATTAGATCGATATTCACGTGAACTTCGTTTTACTTCTTGAAACTAGTTTGTCGGCGCAAATAAATTCTTCATGAGCAATAAAATTGAAATTGTTTTGGATGTTCTCTTGTGCTATTAACTTCCTGTTCTCCTACTGCAAAGATTTTGTTGAAAAGAAGACCTCACCCGTATTTAATGAGAATCTAGTGAACTTTCCTCAAGCTCATTAATAATGAATATATCATATATATATTGATAGAGTCACATAACGAACGCCAATAATAATAATTGACTACGTAGGGTTCGTATTGTTTTCGAAGATTACTTACGTTAGAGTTTGACATGAGAAAATATCGATTTGAGTTTATCGAAGATAATTTAGCCAATAGCATTCGAAAGAAATAAAAGAATCTGATCTAAATAAAGTATTATTCTTCATACTTTTACAACAATAGAAAAGACATATCTGCTTTCATTATTTACATGTGTATATATATATATAGAGCGTTATCTTATTTCATTTGTAAACTATATATCGTCATTTTGTCAAATTCACGTCTTATAGTTTGCTCTACTGTTTCATTCTTCGAAGAAGGAAAAAGCAATGTTCGGTTTTCATGCTGTCTTCACGTAGGTATAGAGCAAAAGTTATTGCTGCACAGCATTGTCAACATCTAGCTACAAAGAAGAACATTTTCATAGACTTTTTACTCGATAATCATTCTGTGAAAAAACAAATTTACTCCAATAGTAAATCTTAATACCAGCGCATCAAATAAAAATGCGAAAACCTACACGCATGTAATTTACTCGTATGATAATGTTTCGAAGATCAAATTGTATTGTGAGCAGGACAAAAAAAACTCATTGAAATATGAAAGACTAATGTCAATACAAATATTAATATAATGAGGATCATGCAATGTTTTGAATGATTATACAAATTCTTGAGAAGGATTTTAAATAAGAGTATGTGCCAGATCGTTTCTAATTAGATTTTTCTATGAGAAAATGGTATTTGTTCTATGAAAGAATTAGTACAATGCTGCTGCTGCTGCTGATGATGATCCTATGTGTGTAATAGAAGAATAAGACAAAAGTCTGTTGTCTGAAACGCTTTTTACTTTGTATAAAATGCGCTACTGATTGAGAGTCTTTGTATTGTCACGTTCAACTAGAAAACGTAATCGGTTTAGTATACTAAAGCAGATTTAACATAAGCATTACGTCGATTCTCTTTCGAAAGAAAGTCGTATCTCTTAAAAGCAAAATTCCCTTTTGAAAATATTTAATTAGCGAAATGTAATTGCTGTTCTGCTTCTCTAACTTTGATAAATTTCCATGTTCCATTCATTTGGCTAGATCGTTCAAAACAAGTTCTTGTTTTTTTCATTTTCTGTGTAGATATTTTTTCTGGCTGCGGAATAGACGGATTATACTGAATTCTTTATATCTGGAATTAAAATCTGTCATTCAATAGTGAAAAAAAAAATATACAACCCATCGTCACCCGTGAACATAATACAATGAGATGTACAGATGTGCTAGTGGTTTACCATACTATTATTGAATACTCAGACAGTGTTATATAACCTAATTTCTTTTATCAATCGCATAAATGAGCTAAGAAATTAGTACATAAAAGGTGAGAAGATGATAGTAGACACATGCTTAGCACTTACTATTTGAAAGTGATGTAATAAATGATTGAGTAGATGAGTGCTAATAGCGCACTTCTTGTCAGGTTAGAAACAAAAAGGGATAAAAAATTATTACAAAAAAAAACGTTCTACAGGAACATCATAGCTGATGTCATTTTGCCTGATTTCGGTGTGAATGTTTTTAATAGATACATTTTTCCATACTCGGAGAAAATTTAAAGTCCAATCTAAAATATTTATTTGACAGGAAGTTACATTTTCAGGGTTTTAGATCAATGCCGAAGAACAGCATTACTGTAAAGTTTAGTGATCTAGAAGATGTTCGAAATTTCAACTTTGTTCAACTTGTAAATAGAATTATTGATTTGTATAGATCACAAAAATGATCGACATGACAGCTTGGCTTTGTTGTTCATAAGAAAGCCTTTTATTTATCTTAACTTTTAAGTGTAATGTATTGCTTCTATTTAGCTTTTTGTTTCTTAAATATTGATTTAATCAGCTCAAGCAAAGTTTATGTTTAACATAAAAATTCAGGAAGTAAATAAAACATTTAGTACGCTTAGCTATCTACGATAATCAAGTGAATATTATCGACGGAATCGATTTTCTATTAAATATTTATAATACGAAAGATAAAATCGTACCTGTACGGTTTTATGAAGAATACTTTTGAAATTTGTTATCTATTGTTTTGATAAAATATTTTAATTAGCATATGCCGATAATGAATTATATTAGCCATATGAATACAGATATTAGTTTGAATTATGCATTAGAGGAAAGAACACAAGATACGGCCGTAATCCCTGAGTCTAATGAAAATATTATTTTACAACCGAACTTTTCTTTCGGATATAAATCTAGTGACTAAAATGAGATTTCTGATCTGCTTTTTTCTCACCATTGAAATAATTCACTATCATTATCAACACAAAAGAAATCTTTTTTTCTCTCCTAACAAACCATTGAATAGAGTAACATTCATTGTCAACAATTTCTAAGACTTGATAAAGTTCATTAAATTTAATGAAGCGATGTAAATAAATAACGAAAAGCATTAATGTTCATTATATTCGCATGAAAAATTTCATAAAGATAAGAAAAATATGATGTCGAATAAAAGAAGTGCTCTATAATTTATTGACAAATTTCTTTTTTCCTCTCTCTCTCTCTCTCTCTCTCTCAGTGTTACAATTCTATGTCAAATATGGCTGGATCTATAGACAGAAGCACAAAAAAGAATATTTATCTATAATTGAATCATGGATGTTCAACAAATTCATATAGACTTTGATCATGGCATTGAACTTTTTTTCTCTTTTTAAATTGACATTTATTTCAATCTTTGTTTCTACGAACAAAAAAAAATTCTTTTCTTAAAAAACAAAAAAAGAGAAACAATGGAATGCTATTGAATAATCTACATATATATTCCATATTCATAGATTTTTTTTTGTCAGATGTATACACTGTTTTTTTCTCATTTATTGCACGCGCACACAACACCGAAATAATGACATACAAAAAAAAAAGAAAAAAGAAAACCATACACACACACACATACAATTAAACGAAAAGCATTAAAACAAAACAATCATTCGAATAGAATACATATCACTGATATCCCAAACAAATGTCTTTTTTTCTTGTTTGTTATTTTTCTTAATGCACTTGTTGGAGCAGCTGAGTGTGTGTTTCGACTAGTTAGAATGCTTGAGCAATATTCACACATACAGATAGAACATATAGAAATATATGCAATAGAACAAAACGAAACAACAAAGAAAGAAAAAACTCACGTTGAGCAAAGCAAGCAACTAAAAACGAATTATTTCATAAAACGACAAGAAAAAAATTACAAGATCACCAATTGTTTCTTTCTCTCTCAAAATATCACCTTGGCTAGATAAAATGAACAATTAACAAAACAAGAAAAAAAGAACATCAGCTTTGCCCCTCTGTTTTCAGGTAAGAATATCAACGAGATTTGTTGATTCATTTGCTTTTTGATTTAGTTCGTCATTACTGTCATTTTCAATTATGGTTGAATCATTATGAAATCTTTTTGTTGAATTATTATTTGTTGTGACTATCTTTTGTGGAACTGATTTACGTTTTTTACTACTTGAACTTGATGATGATGATACAGGTGCTATTTTTTGATCATCAATTAATGAACCAATATTTGTTGATGTGGCCGATAGGCCAACTGGACTTGTGGAACTGTTCGAATCGTTTGTACCATTAAGCCATGAACTAATTCAATAGAAAAACAATCGATCATAGATAATTTTTTTTTAATAATATTCTTTTATTTACCTAGTTAAAGGTACAATGGTTGGTAAGATAGGGTAGTCATCGTCGTCATCATCATCTTCATCGTTGTTGTTATTGTTATTATTGTTATTGTTATCATCTAAATCATCGTCATCATCACCACTTTGTGGATTTATTAAATCATCATTATTGATTGATGCTGTTGAAATTTTATTCAATGGACTTGATGATGAATGTATATTTGTTTTAGCTCTCATGCGTGAGTTATGAAACCAATTCGCTATTTTATTCATTGGTAATGATAATTCAGTGACAAGTTGTTCCAATGTTGATTGGCTCGGATATGGTTCATTTTCAAATATTTGTTTTAATACACGACGTTGATCATCGGTAAATAAATACCGACGTTTTGGATTATTATTATTATTATTTGTTGCTGTTGTTGTTGTTGTTGCTCCTGATGATGATGAGAAGGATGAGGATTTTGTTATTGTTGTATTATTATTTTTACTTTCTGAATCACCATTATCTATTTTAGAACCCGGAGGACGAGAACGACGTAAAGCTATCAGATAAGAAACAAGAGCACTCAAGAGATTATGGTAAAAAATTAAGAAATACTAAAAAATAGTCTTACCATCACGTTCTCGTTTCCAAGCAAGAAGTTTTTGCACATTGCCTGTGTCATGATACCATGTATACATACGTAAATAAGGTTCACGACCTTTAACACTTAATGAATGCCAAGGACGAGGTTTTGATAATATTTCACTGACAGTCCCTTGAGATAGATTAAGTACTGCTTCACCTAAAATAAGCAAAAAAAATTATATATATATATATATATCAGAGTGATAGGTAAAGTTATTCAAAAACAAATATCATTAGAATTTATTTTTAGATTTCTTATTAAAATTGCTACTCTAGCTGCCGTACTGAAGACTTGGATTTCAAAAGATATTTTTTTAAAGAATCAGGATGCTTCAAACACGTAGTCTAGACTAACAAGTCCTACATACCAAATACACGTTGGCCAATACTATAAGCAAATAGAAGCTCGCGTACTTGTGAACTTAATTGTTCGGTATCCATTGTAGCTAAATCAAAAAAAAAGAAATGGTTCGATTACAAAGTCGACAAACAAAGAAAAATGATTTATTTACTTGGTAATACTATTTTAGGTAGTTCGTATGGTGTCATAAGTGGATTTGCTGATGAATGTCGACTGTGATTGGATAATACTGATGGTTTGTCATTATTTACTTTTGGAGTTTTAGAACGAGAACGTGATTTATTCGAATTTGTTCCTAATCCATTTGATGTTGATGGCGATGACGATGGAACTTGAATAGTTTCATTGATTAATAATTGTGATGAATCATTGAGTAAAATATTTGATTGTGAATCAGTTGAATTATCTAGTGTTAATAATTTGTTTGTATGATAGCCATTTAATGACGAACTGTTTGCTAGAATTGATGATGATGGTATTATAGATGGTGGACAAAATGTTGGCATTAATATTGAATTTGTTGTTGTTGTTGGCGGCGTGGTGACAGCTGACGGTGATGATGAGATAATTGGTGGCGCTGTTGTAACTGTTTGAACAAGCTGTTTTATAGCATTGGGATCATCAAGAAAAAGACGCATACGAAGAAATGGTTCACGACCTTTTTGTGTTAATAATTCCCATTGTTTTGGTCGAGCGAGAATATCACTAAAATCGAGAGAATGGATTTTATTTTTCTTAAATTTAGATGAGCAAAAGCTTTCTTACCTAACACTTCCCTGAGATAGTCCGAGAATTTTTTCTCCAAAATGTCGTTGTGATATACTATAACGACTGAGAATATCTTTAACGGTTTGTACTAATTCCATTGTATTGATATAACGATACTTTGATGTATCTTGTTCACGTAATGGTGCTAAGGCGGTTTTAGTATGTTTTGTTGATATGGGCTGTTTACTGTTGGATACTTTAATTGATGTTTGTTCCATATCATGTTGATTTCCGTCCATTTTCATACTTAAATCAAGTGGAATTTCATCTGAACTTGTAGGATTTTCATCGTCCATATCATCATCATCATCATCATTTGAATTTTCATCATTTGAATTTTCATCATCATCATTGTTATTATTATTATTATTATTATCATCGTTCTCTTGATCGCTTTCATCGTCGTTTTCATTTGTTCGTGGTTGAAATTGTTTCATTAAATCATTATTACGAAAAATTTCTTGTAACATAAGCCAATTTCGATAATTATCTGGTTGATGACGAAGTAAACTGAATGGTGATGATGTTGAACAATCGAGAAGATTGTTGGTTGTTTTGTCTGTATTGAAACTGTTTGCTGTACGCATTAGTAATGATGGAACAAATGCGGACAGCATTGATAATGATGATGGTGTTGTTGTTGTGGATGATGACGGGGGTGGTGGTGGTGGTGGAACAGGAAGTAAAAATGGTTGCTGATCAGATGGTACGGGTTCGTGCGATGGAGAATTCATTGGCGAGGAATTTGCTGATGAAGAGTTCGAAGAAGAGGATGAAGATTTTGATTCGAATTGATCTATGGAAAGGTTTGTATTAGAGACATCATTAGGAAAGGAACTACAGGGTGATAGTAAATGTTTTTGACCCTAAAATTTAAAAAAATAAATTTGAATTTTTCAAAGTCAATAGGAAAATATTTTTATTTTATTTACAGCAGCTGCAGCAGCGGCAGCAACTGCTGCTGCTATTTGTTGTTTTTGAGCATCAGCTAAGATTTGAACAATTTTTTGATGAGTTGCTGGATCAGTATGTTTCGTGCTCATAGCTGGATACGGATTATCTTTTGAACCTATTTAATTAGCAAAACGAGTTTTTGTTTTTCATTAAAATGATTTATTGGCATATGTTTTCTTTGTTTTGTCTACTTACGATTATTCATACCTTTGCGTGGACTAATACTCTTTAATGTTAATATACTTTCTTCGGAATTAGCCCAACACCACATTTTTCGATAACTTTCTTTTCCTTTTTCAGTTAATTTTGACCAACATTTTGGTTTCGACAATAGTTCACTAACAGTACCTTGTGATAAACTCAGTATATATCTTGCAAATATACGTTGACCTATATTATGTTGTGCAAGAAGTTTTCGTACAACATTAGCAACATAGGTTGTATCGAGTGGTTCAAGTACACTTGCGTTATTTGGTGTGACTGCAGTTGAACATGTCGATGGTACAAGTACAGTTGGTGATGGTGATGGCTTAGGTGATGTTTGTTTAGAAGATTTCATTACTGTTCGATTATCTGTAGATGTTGTAGCTATACTAGATACACCTGATGACGAAGATAATGGTGGACTCCACGATGATGTTGGCGGACAATGAAGTTTTGTACATTGGACGGATGAAAGGTGATGACCTAAAGAATGATTTTATTGGACATTTCTTTCATCTATTTGTGTCTTTTTACCTGGAAAGAGATTGGACGGCGTTAATGTAGTTGTTGTTACTGATGAAAGAAGCGAAGCAGTTGGTGTAACCATAGTTGAACATGATGTTGTCAACGATGGATACTTTGAATTTGTTGAATTTGTAAAAGAATTGCACGATTGAAGATTTCCTTTTGTTGTTGTTGTTGTTGTTGTTGTTGCTATTAATGAAAGGGACGTTGGTATACATGGAATCATTTTTTTTGATGGCTCATCAATACCATTACAATTTAATGTTGATTGTTGAGGAGGTTTTAAATAAATCTGAGAAGGTGATGAAGGAGAAGACGACGAATTTGATGATGAAGAAGCAGATGAGGATAGATACGATGGTACAGGTATATATGGCGCATTTGTTCGGTGCAAACATGGAGAAGTACAATGGCGGCATGAATGTTGAAGTTGATGATGATTAGTATTACCTAGAAAACGTGATAGATAAGTTGTAATAGCATGCATAGAGAAAAGTCGAACATCAATTATCATTATTATTATTAGTTTGCTTTCTTGTCATATGATTGAAAGCATGGTTAAAAATAGACAATAGCCAATCAAACAATGTGCTGTGTTAGAGGGATTAGTTGAACTTACTTTCGGAATCAATTTGTGACATTTTGATTTGTGTCTGTTCATCTTGTAAAGATCGGTCTTTTTCTAATAGTAATGTTTCGAAAGATTTTTTTGGTAGACTTTCTGTTTGATCATCATTGGAACGATTTGTTCGTGGAAATTCAATTGATTTCAACACACTAATAGAGGAAAAGAAAAGAAGAAGAAAAAAAGTAGATAAGAATGTTGTTCATCCTTATAATATAAAAATCCGTTACTGACGTCAATTCTCGTTTGATTTCATCGTAATCGGCTTGAGTTTGTAATTTATTTTCCAGTTGTGCAATTAACTTTTCTTTTTCACTTAACACATTTTCAAGATCAGAAATCTGCCAAAATAAAAATAACAGTATAATTCATTGAAGCAAAAAGGAGAGAGAAGAAAGAAGAACCGACAAGTTCTTTCATTCAATGAAAATATTTTTTCTACCTGTGTAAAAGAATTTTCTTTAATTTTAATCAATGTTGATTGTAATTTTTGTGCTTCATCAACAAGTGTAACTATTTTACATTCTTTAGCTGCCAATTCAAGCTCAAGTTTTTCACGTAATTTCCGTTCTATTTCTTCTTGTGAAATCATCAATTCATCAGATTTATTATTTGTTACCCGGTTTTTTTCAAAATCTTCACATAAATATCGTTCTGCATTTGATGTTTGCTAATGAATAAATAAGAAGTAAAAAAAAAGTAAAAGTAAAAGTAAAAATTCTTTTTTTCTATCTATCACAAGATAGCTAAAATAGAAATTGATGATTTACCTTATTCATTTGTTCTTGATTATTGGATGAAAACAGATTAGTTGTATCGTCTTGTTTAAGTTTATATTCGAAGATATCTTGATGTATAGGATGATCTAATACTGATTGATGCATTTCCATGTGTGCATATTTTTTAATAAGATCAAATTGATGGTCTTTATCAGCTAGACAAAAGTAAAAAGAAAAACGTAATGTAACCAAAAGTAACAAAATATAAAATTTATTTATGTAGAGATGATTCTCTTATCAGTTTCAAATAAAAACACAAGAGAGAAAAAAAAGGCGATATTGTATACCGAAGATATGTTGGAAGTCTTCTTTGTCTTTGATGTGTTGCTAGAAATAGAAAAGAAAAAATCATTTCAATAAAGATTCTTTTCAAAAGGAAAGAATAACTATTATCTTAGACTTGAGATTTTTATCCTATTGAATATAGAAGAACAAAAAAGAGAAAATTTGCTTCTACCCAGTTAGGGTCTTTTAAAAATTTACTTCAATTTTATTATTCTTTTATATAATCGAAGTGAAATTTCTCTTTTACTATATTTATAAAGGCATAGAAGAAGAAGAAGAAGAAGAAGAAGAAAGAGAAAATAAATGTAAAATGTTACCTGTATGATTACTTCTGGTTTTTTTTCCAAATCTTTGATTTTATCACGTAATTGCTTGATTGTCAATTCTATTATTATTATTTTTAGATTCTTTTATTCTGTTGGAAAAAAATCTCTTCTTTTCTTTACCTTGACTTTTGACATGAGCTAATTCGTCTATAAATAAATTTGATTGAAAAATTATTTTGAACAAAAATTATCTCTATTTTTTACTTAATATTTCTTTTAAATTTTGATTTTGTGCTGCTAAATCAGACACTTTCTCTAATCCTGTCTGTAATGTTTGAGTGTACTCAAGAATTGGCACCGGATCTTTAACTAAAGTAAAGAAGAAGAAAAAAAAGCATGTTAAAAAGATAAAAGGAGAACAGAGAGAAAAGATATTTAATCATACCTGGTAATTCACTTAAATGTTGATAAATTTTTAAAAGAGTTTCTTCAGTTAATTTGCTTTGTTTTGATAAAGTATCTATTTCGATCTGGAACGATTTTAATATAGGTGTAATGGATTTGCGCACATCCTAACAGACACAAGTGACAAAGTCAACACTTCTATGTAAAGAAGAAAAAGATGAAGAAATGTCGAAGATATGATGTTGTTATCGATTTACAGTATAAGTGTGTGCTTAACAAGAGGTAGCAATTTCTTCTTTTTTTTTGTAACTCAGCTCACAGACACTAGTAGGGATGATGATGACGATGATGATTAGAAAGAGAATATCGCATAAGAAATGATGATGATGATGATGATGATGATGATAAGGTGTCGGTCGGTTTTCTTACTCTCCCTCTCTCTCTCTCTCTCTCTCTCAATTCTATTTTTTTTCAAGAGGGCTATGCGTGCCGTCGTCTATCTATCGCACTCGTTTATGAAAGAGGAAGACGAGACAGGTGATAGATAGATTTCTTTTTTTTTTACTTCTTTATACTCACTAGATCGAAGCAGGTGTTTACTAAACGAGAATATAAAATCGCGTGCTATATTTGTGTCTTTCTATTTCTTTCTCTCTGTCTCTCGCTCTCTCTATTATTTGTCCAAAAATTGCACAATACGATCAATTCTCGGCCAATCATTGGCGAAGACCAATCGCGAATTATTTTTCTCTTTCTCTCTATCTGTCTCTTTTTCTATAAAGGTATAGGCATTCTTTTTTGCCTTCTCTTATTAACCGACCATAAGAGCAGAACGCACAAAGACGAGAAAGAGACATAGAAGAAGACTAAAGAGAGTGACAACAGGAGTCTGTCGCACATCGTTTTGTGTTATGAATATTTTATTCTTGAGCATAAATATATAGAAATGAAAAGATAGATATAGAAAGAGAAAAAAATTTCAATCATCATTGCGTTTATTCTATATGAGCGAACGTCACTTGTCTTTTTCTCTATTAGCAATCATCGGGTGAGATGCCGGCAACGGAAGTCTCACAATGTTTATTCAAACAAAATGAAATGAACACACATATAGACACACGCATATAGAAACGCAAAATGCATTGCATTACATTGCGTTCGTGTCGATTAACTGGCGCACGATTCACTTACACACACTTTTGCTATAATAAAAAAAGAATTTAGATGTGAGAAGGAGAAAAGAGAAAAAATATTTAAGACGAATATGATCGGAAACGTTTTGTATTTTAATCATCCGCTAAAGAGAAACCTTAAAAACAAATAAAGAAGCGTCGAAAAAGAATTTTTCATTACTAAGATCGACGCACACGCACCGGTGGTGATGCAGATCGACAAAGAATATTAGGCACTAAGGCTCTACTATCGTTGTTATTATGATCGGTTAGCTCACTTCCTTACATCCCTGCGAGGCATTTATCATATATACAGGTGTATCTTTATATATATATATATATATATATATATATCTGCATTCATATTCTTATACGTGACGGTAGTGCGGCATCAACTCAAACAAAAAAAGAAATCACTTTAAGTTTAAAAATTTTTTAGCAACACTTTTTACTCGTTTGACGAATGTGTTCATTCAAAGTGGTTCAATCACCTGAAGTGGAGACAGACAGAAAGTAGTAAAAGACAAGAAACAACAAAGGACATAAAAAGAAAAAAAGGAATGATTCTCTATTTTCTGATTGGTTTTTATATGTAATTGGAGGAGCGCGCGGGTGTTCGATTTTCTCATCGGAAGAGTTGCGTGCCGATGGGCACCAAAAGTAATCAACTAGAGTTCACTACTATTACTCTTTTACCAACGACAACGACAACGACGACTCGATACACGCGACAGAGGAGGGCAGAGCGAGTGAGAGAGAGAGAGAGAAGGACGAGATCATGATATCGAATGATCACGTCTAATTAGAATCTCCATTTATATGTGTGACTAGCAGGGACGAACGCACGCGCATCGACTTTTTACCACCTAACAGAATAGAAAAGAAGTAATGTAGAAGAATAAGAATGCGAAGAAGTATAAAAAAAAGAAGAAGAAAATCAATTACGAAAGAGGAAATTGACCCTTGTTTGTGATTAGTTCTGATGTAGATCCGACTTAGTCGTTGACGCACCGACCAAGACATTCTTTAAGTATTTCTTCTTCTTCTATTCCCTCTTTGTCTTTCACCTTCCTTTCTTCTCGTCATTCAGGAGATGCTGTCTGATTAAAATTTCAGGAAAATGGAAAGAGAGTGAGAGAGAGACCGAGGGAGCAGTGAAAAGTCATCAACCTAAACAAGATTTGACATAATTCAACACACCGTATGTTGTGTATGCGCCTGTGTGCACATTCGCTCTCTATTCATCGAGCGCTTCGAAGAAGCTTTTCTCTCATCTATTGAAAAGAAAACACCAGGTAGAAGTAGTAAGATGATGATGATCAAAGTATAAGAAAGAAACATAATGGTTGTCGCTCCGCCTATTGAATATGTAAATCATGTCTCTTTTCTTTCTTTCTCTCTCTCTCTCTCTCTCTTCTTTCTTGTCATCGTGAATGCGTATAAGATGAACTGAAGTCTTTCTGTTTCATTCGCTCATTTCCTTTAACGTGAACGATGAGTGAAGAAATAATGATGAATAATACAAATCGTCGCCCGCTAAGGGGGCGTGTATGCGCGCACAGGCACATACATACATACATACACACACACAAATATATAGATCTCTCTTTCTCTCTATATATACATGAAAAGAATCGAATGTATCGGAACTACTTTGGAGAAGCTACATTAGCCAAATGATAGGCCGCTAGTTTGTCATTCCGTAGAGGGATTATAGAACAACAGAGGGAGAGAGAGAGAGAGTTGAAAAAAGGTTTTTTTGTGTTTCTCTGCTCAATCGCACGCAGACAGACGGTCTGTCATCACGCACAGACTCAGAGGAGACTATTCTACTGTGTCATTACCGGGTGATGATCAGGAGGCGAGGAAAAACGAGACACAATTAAAGACTATAGTGATGTTGCTGGAGATGATAGATACAGAAAGAGACAAAAAAAACTCCGTGTCTCTCTCTCTCTCTCTCTCCCCTCGATTGAAGTCGAGTGTATGTTGTATATGAGATGGAATTGACTTCTTCATCAAGTTCAGTCTTCATTGCAAACAAGAAAGAAAAAGAAACAGAAGATCAAAGATCTTTGCACACGAGTGCACATATGAAGCACGTTTCAAACAGCAATAAATCACACGTTAAGAACAGACTCTCTTGTATATGATTGACAAGTCATCCTAATGAGGTGTATGAGGTGTGTATAGTTAGTCAGGAAAGAAAAATCAATTTTCGCCCCCTAATGTTCAAGACATATTCAATTGAAATATAGAAATGAAATTTGATTATCACCTTTGTGACGCGACGCACATAGGTAGTTTGACTGCTGTTACTTATCGCTGATCGACTTTTATTTCACTTTAACAAATTAGAACAAGAGTAGCAGCATAGGTGCACCGCATGAAAGCGGCAAATGGAAAGTGTATGTAATGATTTTTGCAAATGAATGAATGGAGTGGTGGTAGTTGAGGTGTGCTTAAGAGAGAAAAAAAGGAGAGTGTGAGCAGATGCTGAATGTATGCTAAAGATCTAACTCGTTCAATTTGAAAATCAACAATATATGTTCATGAATGAAGAATGCGGAAGAATTAAATGTATCGAAGAATTCTATTTTAAAAGTAAAAGAGTTGATCATTGATGCAAGAAGAAAGAAAAATAACAGCAACAGCAGCAGCAGTAGCAGTATATAAAAATTTACTTTTATTGTAATAACGAAAGACGTTTTTGTTGTTTATCACGTTCTTTTACTATAATAATTTGTTTTTTTTTCTTCTTCTATATGTACTTATGTAATCATAATAATAGCTCGATTTGTTTATTGCTGAACTTTTTCGGCCGATCGCATCAGTGTCAACTCTAAATGAACGATGAATTTCGGCGGGTTTTTTCTTCTTCTTCTTCTTCTTCTTCTTCTTCTTCTCCTTTCTTGTTGTAATCCGATCTTGTCCTTTCAACGATATTCAATTCATTGAACTAAATGGGGACACCTTTACATACAAATTGATCCTTTCGCCTTGTATTTCCTGTATATATTGTATATGAAAGAAAAGAGAAAAGGAAAATGTTTCTAAATCAGATGAGCTATTGTTATTGTCGGAATCTATATGTCACTACCGCACTATAACGGAGTGTATTGTTACTGTGAGATCGTGCGTAAAATAAAACGACGAATAGACACAAGTTAGTCCGACAAACAAGACAGATACATACACGCAAATTAGTTCAACTATACACCTGCATAAACGATGGTAGTCCAGGAAGTGCAATCTTGCTTCGAAGGGAAAAAAGAAGAACATGAAGAAAATGATGATTATGATGATGATGATGATGATGATGATGATTATTATGATGAGAGCTGTCGAACGATCAGTCTATCTTACAGATGATCACGTTCTGTAGCTCAAAATAAAAAGAGACAATAGAAGAAAAATTCTGTCCGCTTACACACGCACTTATACACGACTGATGATCACGAGTACCTGTCTTTCTCGTTTTTGCCTATTTAATGATCAATTAAAAATGGAGGATAGAGAAAGAAATAAGAGGATCCACCTACCTCATTCGCATTTTTCTTAAAATCTCGAGTTAATTCAACCAATTTTCTTCTTGATTGATCACTTTCATCAGCACAACTGACTATTTCAATTGTTGTCACGTCTAAATCATGCTAGAAAGATAAAAAAGAAAAGAATAATATTATTCTATTTAATAATTATATTCAATCATTTACATTGATAAACATATTTTCAATCATACAATACAAAATTGATAATATTTGATAATAAGTGGAACAAAAAATATTAAACGAGGCAAGAAAAAGAGAAGAAAAAATAATGCATCTCGTGTACACGCGCAAGCATACACCATTCTCAGTGAACTATATATCTATATAGACAATACACCCGGGTACCATCTTGCGCCAATATGTGTATCGTGTCGTGTCATCATCTACAATTAATCGATTGTTTCTCAGTTGTCGGCTCCGAAAGTGATTTGTTTTATTGCTTTCCCTTTTTTTCTTCGGGTTTCTTTTTGACATTATGTTCACTGACAATTTTCTCGCTCAATTCGTTTATTGATACAACTGTACATGTGATGAGCGCACATGCATATTTATATACAGACAAAATTGTCTGTCGTCACTAGTAGAAATGATCATAATTAACGATCATGGATCATTAGTTGTTTGTTGTTGACAATATCTTTTGCAACATACATACACACATATATATATATACATATAAATATATATATATATATACATAGTATAGATAGATGTTTCAATGAGAGAAAGAGAAAAGCGGAATAACAAAGCTGGATGTTGTCAATTCAAGATTAGGTTTACTTGTCGAGTCTTTCGGGAAAAAAAAGAGGGAGAGTTGATTGATATAGATTAGGCACGGCATCTCTTCTCAAGGAGGAAATCAGCGATGTCTTATGGTGCTGCTACTCAAGTCAATGTCGCATTTCTTTATTTCTTTTAGGTTGATAAACGAACAAGTCAAGAGAGAGAGAGAGAGAGAGAGAGCTGCAAAGAGATATTCGTCTCAGTTGCAGTTCTTCTTATCTTCTCTTCTATGATGAGTGTGTCAATATCCAAGTACGAAGTGCTCCGTGGGATGTACCAATAAACATGACGCCAAGTTTCACCACACATCAACGATATACTTCTAAGATCAATCATCGCGGACAAACACATATACACAAGATGCAATTTTTCAACTTTCTAGTTTTACCTCAAAATACATACCAATATAGTCTATATGTATATGCTTGGATTCATTCATTCACTGATGTCGATCATTCATTCAGGTTATTTATCATATGTTTACAACTACGGATAAGAAAAAGATGGGCAATATTTCTTTTAGTAAAAACGATCATTATTGAAATAACTCCATTTTCTTTTGTTTCTTTCGTTCGTTAAAAAAAATAACTTCACATATATCTATCAAACAAACTACTCTATTCTAGACATCGATCACTCAATCTTATTTTTTGAATTCCATCACGTATATATCTCATACTACTTTTTTTTTTTATAGTTCACACTATATATATATACATAATATATATATATATGCACACTTACAGAATCGATTGCAACACCAAGACAGAACTATTAACGGATATTGTCGTTGTCGTGATACCAAATACACACGATATCTCTATCTGTATCATCATCATCACCGACAAACATAATAAGTAGTAGTTTAGGAAAGAGAGCGAGATATAGAGAGATGCGATGGAGGCGCAAGAGAGAACCCTAATCACAGGCGAACAGTAGTAATATAGAAGAACAACAAAACAAAGAAGAAGGAAAACAGTCGAACAAGGATATTCTTCGACAGCGATTGCTATGCATAGAACCCGATCTATTATCATTATGCGACATGTAGCCAGCTAGAGATCGAGCGTCAACGGTGACGATTACATGATTAGTTCTCGAACTCTAACGGAGAAATAGAGAAGAACAAGAACAAGAACAAGAAAAGAAAAGAAAAGACAAGAAGGTCGGCTACCTCTTCGATTTGTTTCACCTAAATGAATAAGGTGAAACAGGTTACTTATTTAAAAATCATACCGAACAATACGATGAGTAAAAGTGTCATAATATCGAAAAGGTTATTCTCACAAACCTAACGTTTTCTTTTTGAGACTTAAAATAAATAATTATAAATACGCACTTATATTAAAATTTTATGTTGATAGATATTTCAAAGCTTTATGTTAAACTGTTTTATTACACAACAGGTTGATCACCCAGTTCATTTTCTTTTTCTCTACTGAACTGATCAAGAAATCTAACTCGAAAAGATAGATAGAGAAACACTTGACAAATAAAAGAAGAAGAAGACGAAGAACAAAAGAAAGGTGAAGATAATAGTTTGATGTGTCATGTCAACACACGAACGAACTGTTTAGATATGAAGAGAACACTTTACCTGCATTGATTTCAAATCAATTGAAGTCCATTGTTTAACTATTGATTCATTGTTTTTACTTGTTGTCGTCATTGTTCATCTGAAATTTTCCTATATATATATTTAGAATAGACTAGTACCTATTTGTCATCTATTAAAAGTACTAAAATAAAAATAAAAGTAGAGAACTATAAGAGAGCGTATTTATATACACATTACATGAGTTCAATAACTCCACCTACAGCATAACTCTCAATTTAAAACATGTGTGTGTGTGTGTATATCGGTAGAGAAATGTATGTGTTCACCTGCATCTGCCAATATATATATATATATATATATATATGGTTGTGATTGTTTTACTTGTCTTTGCCTGAATAGGAACAAGGGCGAGAGAACTGATAAACGATGGTAGAAAAATTTCTATGTCACTCTCACGTTCTTTTTTATCCTGCACTATTTTTTATTTCGAATGTTTGTTCCGATCATGTTGTTATCGACTCGACGGCAAAGTCACGGCTTGGCGAGTGATCGCGCAAGCATGTGCACATACACATACATATACAATGACGACTTTATTGGAAATGGCTGTTTATGATCGATTACCAGCCAAGTCGACTTGCAACACGTCGACAAAGAAAGAGAAAGGAATAAAAGTGTAGAAGCGAGCAGAGGGGGGAGGAGGAGATATTGACGATAGTACGAATATTTGTCAACATGTGAAAGTTCGATATAATACTTCGAATTCTTTTGCAATCAAATCTTTTATAAAACTAAGAGTTAAATTCCTTTTTTTTTCTTGTTTTACTTTACTTTGCTACGTATCACCATCAAAAAAACGAAATATAGATTAGCAAAAAGAAAAACTGATACATACAATAAACTGTATTGCCATTTCTTCTTTTTTTTTATGCATGTATATTATATACTATATGTATGTGTGTGTGTGCGTGCGTGCATTCGTGTGCTGAAGGTGAAAGCAAAACGACAATGACGATCTTACCTTATTGATCTAATCAATTCTGTCGTCAAGATCATAATAATTCTTTTCGAACCCTTCATCGTCTTTCTCCTTCCTTGGGGGCGACTTATTGAGAGAGAGAGAGTGCACCTGAT
Source organism: Rotaria socialis (assembly GCA_905331475.1). Classification (NCBI taxonomy): domain Eukaryota; kingdom Metazoa; phylum Rotifera; class Eurotatoria; order Philodinida; family Philodinidae; genus Rotaria; species Rotaria socialis. The sequence continues at coordinate 54,854 of CAJNYU010000551.1, read as the reverse complement.
TTATGATCAGCTTTATGGGTGTATAGATGCATGTCTGCTCCTCCCTTCTTCTTCCTTGTTCGTGTTTCGCTCTCCTATGCTTTAAATGAATGTTCGATGTTAATGCATTAGAAGAAGAAGAAGAAGAAGAAGAAGCAGAAGAGAAAAAAATGTTACTAGTATTCAGATCATTTCAACATCAATAAATCAGGTAGATTCTCTATTCTTTATGTCTTCGTATAGATTTACATTGTCAATTTTGTTAAATATACAAGCCCGGGAGGTAACATCCTGCTAGAAGAGTTTGACACGCTACCGACATATGCCCCTATACTCATAAGGGCTAACTTTCACATAAAATGATGGTGATTGGCATTGGTGAGACGACGACAACGACATGAATTGCAAATTAGATACGACTGAAGAAAATTGTTTCAACATTAATGAGAAAAGAAAAGATCGCAGAAGAAAAAAGAAAAGACAACTATTCCAATCGAATAGTAAGCTATACCTGTAATAGGAAAAAAAGTCAAGTATTCATTAATTGTAGAAATAGTCGGCAAGAAATGGAAAGGTCAAATCAATGGATTTTTAGACAGCATAATCAGAGGAAAGAGTAACGTCATAGAAAAAGCTAATGATCACTATTACTAGAAGTCTCAAAAGACATAAATGTATAGAATATTCATTATGTTCTTACTTACTTACTTACTTACTTACTTACTTACTTGTTCATAGATGGAGGTCCGTACAAGTAATCTATCTATATATCTATCTATCACGATTTCTTTCTTTCTCCGTATGATATTTTTGTTCTATGTAATTGACATAATAACTAACAGAAATAATACTATTAAATAAAGAAGCTATTTATCTAATATGTTTGATTGTATTGATTAGGAAGAGTCAATATAGCGGTTTTATTTTTCATTTCTATTATTATTATTTATTTGGAACAAAAAAATATGGATAACACAGACACAAGAGATCTATAGTCTTGAACAAATGAGTATTTTTTTACGTAACAATAATAAAAGAGACAATGATTTACGAAAGACTGCAAGTATATGCAAACAAGAATAAATTGATATTGAGATTTAAAATCATTTCATTTCTTTGATGTTTTGACTTTTTTTGCTGGCTTTAGTTTACAATTTTCTTCGTCGTCATCAGCATCGGTAATTTCTTTTTTTCGGCACGTTTTCGTTTTCGTTCATTGGCTTCATTTTGTAAATGTTGTGCATTTTCATAAATATAACGATAGTTTCCTGGATCTATATCAACTGGTTGGCTACGAACACGTTCTCGAGCTGTATAGGGTACGGCTATAATAGCACTTTGTTCGTTATCTTTTATTTCTAACATAATATCAAATTTGAGATCTCGTGTTTCACGTGTACATAATTCAAAATGTTTTTCATCGATATGCTCCGTGTGAGCGCCTAGCCGTTTTCCTGTTTGTTGTGTAGCACAGCCGATCAATGGACGTTGACCTTTTGGCCATGTAGCAAAATATTTTTTCATAGCGTCAATCATTGTTTCACCATTATTTAAACAAGCATGGCAAAGATTATCAAGGTATACTTGTATGCTCGTGTATTTAAAGACAATCTTCAACAGAAAATAATCGATCATCATTTTCAATAACAAGACGTTGACGAACAGAATCACTTAATTTTGTTTTATATTTTTCAATAAATCAACCCATCGATGCCAAATAGCAAAAGAAAAGACATTGCTTTAGATTTATTCTCTACTGAAAGATTAGAGCCGATAAAGCAGACTATGTTTTATTTGCCCTTTAAAAAATGTCAAATTCTTGTATAGATGTAATAGCTTTTGAAGACATACCGAGACTTTTATTGTTCTACTTTTGCATAAGAAATCGAAATATTTTCGGTAGTAAAAAAATCGTCTCTCGTCGTTTTCGAGTAGAAATCATTCAGACGACTAACGTTTTTATCATCCTATACACCACCAACATGAATTTGTATTTTAGCACTTGCATCTATAATCCACTTCATCCAGCAGTCGACAATGATAATCAAGTTCAGCAATACTTCGATTAATAATTTTTTCATCTTTAGCATCAATTAAACAAAATTGATCAGGGTGCATACCAGTCCGAAAATCGTTATCTTTAATATATTGACCTATACGACGCAATGTTGATGAAAAATGATTTGCCCAATCGACTGTACATATTGAATGGTACTGTTTGAGATGATATACGAAACAAAATAAAATCCATGTTGAACATTGTATTCAAGAATTTTTGTAAACATAAGTAATTTTGTCCAGTAACTTCGAGACATTTTTCATTCGTATATTGAGCTAAACGAAACACGTGATTCGCTGTACATAGACTTGTACAACCAATTTTCATGCCAGCCGTAGGAACAAGTTGAGCAGCATATCGTCGTAACAGAGAATTTTTTTCTTCTACTTTTTCAATTTTGACTGGTTTCGTTTCTTGTTTTTCAATTTTAATCGTTTGTTCTTCGCTGTTAACGAGTTTTTCTTCTAAGTTTTTAGTTTTAACCGGTTTCTTTTTTGTTCCAGTTTCTGAAATAATTTTATCCAAACGTTGACTACGTTGACGTGCTTGCTTCCATTCTATTATTCTGAAATCGAATAAATACTTTTTTAGACAAAAAAAAACAAAACATTACGTAGGTAATGCAGAAAGTTTCAATTTTGTATTCAACAACAAATAAAATAAAAGATTGCAAATACTACTGACACTCATTTATCAAATACTAAAATGTTACTTGATATATTCGTTTTAAATCTAAAAGTCTATTATCATTATTATTGTAAATAAACCATAAAACAACACAAAGAACAAAACAAAAAGTCAGCACCAACACTCCCAAGTGTATCGAATCTGACCAAACATAACATAAATATAATAATAAAACATTCTCTCATTTATATATATATATATGTATCAAAAGAAAAACTAAGAATTACAAAATCGTACAAGTACAACATTTAGCATTGTTTTCTTGTTTCTTCTTTTTTGACGATGACATATTATTATTTGTTTGATACTGACATTTATTTCTTCTTATTAATCGTACAAGTTCAATGAATATCTCATCAATATTATGACGGGTACGAGCTGATGTTTCAAAATAAGGTATACGCATGGAAGCGGCTGCCGCACGAGCATGAGCATCCATACCCGTTTGACATATATCTAATTTATTTCCAATTAGTAACATTGGTACATTATCGGTATCTTTAATGCGTAATATATCACGATGTAATTTATAACACTCATCCAATGAACGACGATCCGTCAAAGAGAAAACAAGTAAAAATCCTTCGCCAACACGTACATATTGATCACGCATAGGTTTAAATTCTTCTTGTCCTGCTGAATCAAGTATTTCTAATTGAGCGATTTGATTATCAATTAAACATTGTTTTACATAAGAATCTTCAATAGTTGGATCATAGTCGGAGAAAAAAAATGATTTCACAAATTGTATAGTTATTGCAGACTAAAAGAAACATAAATATACAATCGATATTAAATCTGATTGAAGATTACGATGAAAGATTGACAGATGTATTATTTCTTATAATGATTATGTTTACAAAAGTTCAGTTCATGACAAGTGAAAAATGTCAGATAATGCTATGAACACAGCATGATTGAGGAATCAATTATAATATTACTAATAACATCATGTCTATGTCAATAGAATAATACCCTCATACTTAAGTTTGGATTTAACTATTCTTTAGAATACTATTTAAATTTGTTTCGTTTGATATAGAATAAGTAGGCAAAGAAAACAATACTACAAATCTTTAGAGTAACTTAATCTTTTTCTTTCTCGGGCGGTCGAACTATTGTTATAGAATACGAATCTCAAACATGCACAATCGTAACAGAACCACAATAACAAAAAAAATGAATCTTACTTTGCCGACGCCACCACTACCTAATACAATAATTTTGTATGTTGGCTTGTCTTTGGTTTTTTTCGTTGCCGCATTCACATGACCATTTCCGGAGGACCTTTTATGATTTCGTGGCATGCGTCTTTCTATCGACTTTCTAAACAAATCGAATGAATCGGTCTTTGTACCAAAAAAACACAAGCTATCTTCTGGATGTATATGAGAGAATAGAAAAAGAAAGAAAGAAAAGAGAGGAAAGAAGAACTGTCAACTCGTATATTATGTATAGAGTGATCAACATTGATTTACTCGGCAGTATGCCCAATGCTTCTCGTTCATGTACCTTGACTATTGATATGTAATGTATATATATATATATGTATTACTTCCAAGCTTGAAGTGATAGTTGTTGGCATATATGCCTCTATGGCCTTGTCATCATTATCATCATCTTGGTCGTCGTAACTCCGGCGTCGGTCTCTGATGATTTATGAGAGAACAGATGCCATTGACCCCTCATCGAATGCAAAGAGAGAAGATCAAACATTGATATCTAGAGTAGAAAAAGAAGAAGGAGGAAAAAAAAAGATGTCGATGATTAGAGAATACTCTAGGCGAATGCATTTGGGACAGGTAAAAGAAGATAAAAATGAGGAAATACGACGCAAATGTTCTCGTTTTTTGTTTTGCTTCTATTGACTATGTCTATCATATTTTACTCAGCATAATATGCCAGAGGAGAATTATGTATTATTATAAAGCTTCTGTTCCTTGCCGGACAAATGCAACAATATCATTTGTCGTTGTTGGATAATGATAAAACTTTGAACTTTGTCTAATTATTTTTGTTCTCTCGTAATTATTGCATTACATTCTTTTGTAATAGTCAATCATGTATTTAGAGAAAAATAACGAAAGCGAAGGCTTATAACAACTGTTGATGTTTGTGCTTATCATTTTACTGAGAAGAAACTATTTTTCGATTCTACTGCTGCTAAATGCGTTAATTGATTCCGTCAAGCACCATGTACACTACCTGTTGGTGTTCGTTCAAATGAACAAATTCGAATGTTTGTTCAGCGATGTAACATTTAACAATAGAGGGGGAAAAGTAAAATGAGTTCGTCGTTTGATTGCATAACTGTGTGTTTTTTTTTGTGCTCATTTCGGTTCATATTCTGTCTCTCGAGTAGATATTGGCATTGGCACGCTATTTATATGCACATTCTTTGTTGTAATCAAGTTATTTAGTTGGTAAATTATGATCTTGACAATACAGTAGTAGTAGTAGTAGTATGAACACTCCCGTCACAATTTAGAGTAGGCAAAATGTCAACATTCAATCCCGCCGAGCGATTTGTAATCTTTCCCTTCTTCAATCAATCGTCATTCTGTCGATTCCTGGTAATTATTCCACAGAGGGAGGCGTATATACATATATATATATATAATCTCTATGAAGAATGGTCGTAAATCATTATATACTTATTGATTTCCTACTACTCTTTCTGTAGTATATCAAACTAAGTAACAGGATAGAGGACATGTCCATGAAACAGTTCTTATGCACATATCATTTACTAGTACTGAAAGAATTGGAGACATTCAATAACCTTCTATTTCTATCTTCGTAGAAAAGAAATAATTCCACACCGAGCAAATCGTTCGAATAAAAATCATAATCAAAACTCGTTCTCGATCTATTTTATTTTGAAAGAAAAACAATTAATGTTCGAGTTCATTTAAAATTGAATAATTACTTATCAACAGACTTCCGCTTGATTTATGATAATTAAAAATCGATTTATTTATTGTTACAAAATAGAAAAAGATCAATAGACATAATCGAACGTTTCTACAAGTAGACTGATCGATGATAGAATCCTCAATAGAAAAAGAAATTATTATTTTGTTCAAATCTATACATAGTAGTAACGCAATGTGATACTAACCAGTTGTTTTTGTTTATTTCATTGAAAGAGCAATCTTAGTACTTGGAAATAAATTATCGATATCTGGTTTCATCCGTACAGTAAATATAAATCAATATCCTACATAAAGAGTATTCAACATTTTGGTTGAAAGAAACCAGACAATCAATTTTCTAGGGTAGACTTTGGAACAAGGGCATTGTTTTAATTCGTAATCGTCATACAGGATTGAACAGCTTCGTTGACTTGTTAATGTAATGAATTATCAAGATCAATAAATTTAATGTCGTATATAAATTATCTGAAACAATTGAATAAATCAGATAAAAATGAAAATCATATTATTACGTTATGTTTAATAATATAAAATTTATCGATATAATTTATATTTTGAAAAAAAATGTTCAACATCTTTCTTGTAATACGGTTTAACAGCAATCGCTGTTGGAATATTTTCTGGTTGTTCCATCCATAAATAATGTTCGATTGAATTTTGTTTAAGTAAATTACTTAATTCGTTTAATTCATTTTCATTTCCATCTATGCCTAAAACAACTTTATGCATTCGGTCTAAATCGTTCAAGTATGATTTAGTTAAATCGTCATTTATTGTTTTATATATAATAGCACTTGATGCATGACATGCTTGAGCAATAATAGCGCCATCATTATAGTTCTTCATTTTTTTAAGATCACGTCTTAATAAAATATATTGTACAATAACGTTAACTGACGCTGACATTGTTCTCTTAAAGCTAAAATTAAAGTAAAAAAAGGATTGCCTTTCCACTATCTACAAAAGATTCGATAGATCTTCTTCTATTGTAAAATTAAAAATCGCAGTATAAAAAATAGAAAAAAAAATTAAAGTTCGATGTTTTTTGCTGTTGATGTTCTAGGAACATCCGATGTATGAAGCCATTCATTGGGAAAGAATACATTACGTTCGCTATGATGTTTAACAAGAAGTTCATTGCGAAAATATGCGATTGTTTTATTGAGACCATCATTTATTAAAACCTAAAGAAGTCCAATAAGATGATTCATTCCTATGTTTCAACGGGAGACTTACTTTTGGCTCCCAATTAAGCCAAGATTTTGCTAATGTTATATCAGGTCGTCGTTGTTTTGGATCATCAACAACTGGATCTTTGTATACTATTGGAGCTTTTGATCCTGAAAAAATTAAGATAAACGATTCGCATTCGGAACTCAGCCAACCAATTTAGATCAAGGGGGAACAAACTGATTTCCAGGCATATAGATCACTAGAAATCATTGGAAATCACTAGAAATCATCGGAAATCATCATACTTTAAAGATGTGAATAACGACTCAGTTGTTAAAAATTACAAGAAACGAATGTAAATAAATTTAAATCACAGAAATTCTCGAACTATATACTGAAAAAAATATTGATTTCTATTGATCACTGATGATTTTTACTAATCTCCTTTGATTTTTCAGAATGTGCAATGTTTTCAGGGACCATTGTTGATTTCTCATCATTTTTCAACATGCCTGAACGTTTCCAAGGATTTTTACTGGGTTGCAACGATCATATAAAAACTGATTTCCAGCCATAGAAATCACTGGAAATCATAAGAAATCATGGAAATCAAGAAATCAGTTTGTTTCCCCTTGGTTTAGATAGTATTGGCTTCAATATTTTTGTTTTTAATTATTCAGGTTACCTTACAGAAAAACAATTTACTACTATGCCTTCACATGTCTCGTAATTAAAGCAGAAGCAAAAACCTAACAATGTTCAAGATCATCCTGGCAATATATGCTATATACATAGATTGAAATTCTTTTAAATAAGACAAGAGTAAGTGGAAAACTTTAACATGTGCAAAAATCTGACGCGGATAGAATGCCCTTTCATTTAACTTACCAACAAGATCTTTGATTTTAAAAGCAAATTGTTCAATTGTATATTCATCTGGGTTACCCAAATTCATTGGCATTGAATAATTACTATTCATTAGAGAAATAAGGCCATCAACAAGATCGCTGACATATTGAAATGAACGTGTTTGTTTACCATGACCATAAACCTACATAAGAAAAAAAACACTTTCCTTATAACTAATCGAGAAAACAAAATAGAATTTTTAACCGTAATAGGTTCATTCTGAAGTGCTTGAAGAATAAAATTACTAACAACACGTCCATCGTTCATATGCATTCGAGGACCATATGTATTAAATATTCGAGCAATACGAATATTAATTCCTTCCTACAAACTCAACAATATATTTTTTCATTGATTTTAAATAATCACTATAACCTGTTTAGCATATGCATAACACGTTGCTTCTGCAACTCGTTTAGATTCATCATAACAAGATCTTGGCCCAAATGGATTTACATTACCAAAATATGTTTCTTTTTGTGGATGAGCTTCTGGATCACCATAGACTTCACTTGTTGAAGCAAACAATAGACGAGCACGAACACGACGTGCCAAACCTGATTGAATAGTCAACATGAATTATCATGAATTTCTAACAACAAGTAAAAAACACGTTATTCTATTTACCTAACATATTAATAGTACCCATTGTATTAACTTTAATTGTTTTTACTGGATTATACATGTAATGTAACGGTGAAGCGGGTGATGCCAAATGATAAATTTGATCGACTAGAGGAAGACTATTTGTTTAGAAAAGAAATTTTTATGCTGATTAATTTTTACCTTCAATATAAAGTGGATTGACAATATCATGATTGATTAATTCGAAATTTTCATGACCAATCCAATGTTCAATATTACGTTTACGACCAGTAAAAAAATTATCAGCTACAATCACTTCATGTCCTTCAAGCATTAAACGATCAATCAGATGTGAACCGACAAAACTATTTATTACAAAAGAAAAAACTCAATATTGGAATAAATGTTTGTGCATACCCAGCTCCACCGGTAACCTAAGAACAAAAAAACGTCTACATCAATAAAAAAAAAGACAACTCTATACGTACAAGAATGCGTTTACGATCCTTATATGTCAGGAATGTTACTTCCGGATATTGTTGTTGTCTAAGATTAGATATAGATCAAGTAGTTTTCGTAACTCTATTGCTCAATTAATTATTTACCTAGCTTCTAATTCTTGGATTCGTTTTTCTAAAGATGAAATTCGATTTTCTTCGCCATTGATAACTTGAAAAATACTAGATCAATTAAAAAATAATACTAATTATAAGAAAAGAATAACCTATAAAATCAGATTCCTTACTGTATAAAAGTAAATATGATTAAACTAGACAAAATTCCATCTAAATGAATTACCATTCGTATTTATTTTCCATTATTTAATGCCAAAAGTAAATAGATACATACAATAATTGTGATAAATCATCATGAGATTCGATTAGTATTAAACTATTTAATGTAGAATGACTAGATTACTGAAATAAAATATAAATAAATGTAAAGAATTTATCAGGTGCATAACAAACGATTACTTTTATGTATAATACATCATGATAACGGGACCACTAGAATCTCTACCATGTGTACATACAGTCGACATTGCTTCGATGAGTCATCGTAGTCCGACGATCGGAATGGTGTGTACTATTATGTTCTAAGCGAATCAGCTATATTAAACACATCAATAATAGCGTCCTCTAGAAAAGTGAAATAAAGCGAATTTGCAAGAAAAAACTTTCACTCTACTTCTTTTAAGCAAATTTTTATCAGTCAACTACGTAGCTTCCCATCAATGACCTTTCCTCAGATGGACAAAGCTAAATAGAAAGTTTCCATAAATGATTAAAGAATCACTTTGATAGGAACTTCTTACGATAGGATAAAGATTTATTTCGCAATATCTCTGTCGGTCTTCCGAACAGTGGTCAAAGCTAGGGGTGTCAGTATTTCTATTTCTCGGAATTTTATTCTTTAAGAGCACAACTACAAATGAATTCTACAATGTTTTTTATGTACTTGAGAACACGCTCACACATTTATATATACTTGTACACTTTTGCGTCAGACGAAACAAAAAAAGAAAAGGTGTCCTTTTGGAAACCCAAGTTGACTTTCGAATGCTGGGAAGTCTATCTTGGTTGTTTTTTGCAAATATCTATTTTTTTAGAGTAGTATGGATCCCGGGTTCCTAGGAACGCGAATGTGAAAGCTAGTTCGTGTTTCCAGGGATGAAATCAGATACTGACACGTGTACACAAAGCTCGAAGATTTGACTGAGAAATAAATCTTCGCAATATAATCAGATGTTCCTGTTGTCTTAACTTTGATACAAACATCGACATATTGTAGAGTAAAATGCATCTTTACTAGATCCTGTTTTTTGGTTTTTGTAATTTTTTCAAATATCACAAATCTGTTCTTGAATATTGATTAACTTTTAATAATTAGGAATTTTTTTTGCCAAGCACACAAATTATTGAAGCAATGTATTTGAAACATGCCGATAAAAACAACGAGTTCCGCCATCGTCCACATTTTGTTCCCACTATGAATGGTACTAAATAGCAAAACAATGAATGAGAGGAGGTGCATCAATAACATAACTGTTGTAAATATACGAGTATAATGCAGAAAAGAGTTGACAAGCATGCTTTTAAAAGAAACGTTATCATTTTGCATGGATTGTACCCATAGATTGTTTTCTAATTGTTCTAGATCAAGATTAGTTCATCTTTTTCGTAGAGTAAATCTCACCACCAAGAAGTTCTAACAATGTCTAGGTTAATATTATTTGTTATTTGAGTAGTAATACTTCCAACTGATAGTACGTATTCAGTGCAACCAATGACAATAGATAGAAAACATATAATGAGGCAGAACTCGTTTGTGCGCTCTATTCTGTCTTGCTGAAAGAGAAAAATAGGCGCATGTTCCGTTCTGTAGTCATCTCTGGAAATGATATATCTTGCAAGAAGAATGAAAGAAATGAACAACTAAAGCATAAAAGATGATCTTCGTGTGAAAATTCTTGAGCAACGATTGATGTCTACTTTCATGTTGTGTATAAAGTGGAAATTTGAATGATGGAGTAATACGCAATGCGATGCACAGATAATAGTTCGACTATGGATTTTAGTGTACAAAGATGGAATTTAGAAGACAAAAATCTTGGGAACGGATTCTGAAACAGTAGGAAAAATGTCTTCGAGATGATGTCATTATTTCAAAAAGAAAACGATTCATGGGCATATCTGAAAACGTTTTCCTTCCAAATATTCAATAAATGTTGTGCATCGGCAACTTTCACATCTTCATTGTCCTAATTCTCTCAAACTACCGTGAGAAGAACGGGACTTGTTCATTATCATGAATCTATCTAGAATGATCATTATATACTTCATTCTACTACCGAGTGTTGTAAAAGTCACTTCACATTGCACATGTTCCAAGATTATTTACTATTATTATAATCTGTCATTTATAACGTATTGTTTACGGTGTATTGGATGTTTTTTATTTCTTTTGTAAGTAAACTATGATTTGTAGAGGTAATGAATAATGTAAATCGCTGTGAAATGTATGCAGTGCCAAGTGTAAAGTGACCTGTGTAACATGTTATATTTACATATATAAGTCTTATTTGTTCTTTTTAAAAATCTCTGGGCAAATGTAGATAATATCTCCATGTAAAATTGAAGATATATTTTCTACTTGTTAGTCCTCAGCTGCATTTGAATTATAAGACAGAGATGCTCATCGTGACTGAAGATCTGCCGCTGCTGTGCCACGGTGCTAACCAAGAAAAAAACTACTGCGACGCGATGAATTGTAATAAGAAGCTACCGCATCCGCTTAAAACAAAATTTCGTTGCGATAAGCTAGTCGTATATAAAGGAGTGAGTACATTAATTGAATTAAGTGCTTTTGTTTAGTATGCTATTCAAGTAATTGCGTAAATGTACATTCTATTATGGAATAATAATTAGATCGATATGATGAATAATAGATCCGTTTTGAAGAAAAAATTGTTTCGTTCTGTAAAAGATTATTTAGTTTTGCAAAATTCTTCTGTTACACTGCAAAACGTCTGCTATTAAATAAAAGTCAACTGAAGTCTTTTAAGGAGACAATCTCTGATGAAATTTTGAGCTAAGAAAAACCAAGAAGAAATGAACCAAAAAATGTACTCGTTCTTGAGCTGCATAATTCGCTCAGCAATGTCTAGGATAAGCTTCTGTGATTTGCGACGTTACTCGATTGTTGGATGAAGTGGCTTTGCAAATTTTTGAAATGGATTTTTAGGTTTTCGATACTGCGAATATTAAAAATAAACAATCCCAATAAATTCTGTAAGTCTACAGTATTCTTTCGATATCATGTTTGAGAGGTGACACGTTTTAATTTAAAAAAACTTATTAAGATGAGAAATAATTTCTTTTAAATTAAGATTTTTGTTATAAATTTAACTTTGTAGAGTTTTCATTTAATTTTTGGGTGATATGAATTTACAAAAAAGAACATTTTACATTAACATTTCTGTCATTTTTGGAAAAAACAGTGTTATTATTGTAAAGGAATACATTTATAAAGGTGATGAATAAGTAACATATTGAACAAAATCGTTTAATTCAATAAATGTACTCTCTCCTTTATATACGCGTAGCCTATCGCAACGAATTTTCATTGCGACGAAGTGAGCGGCCATCGTTTTATTTTTTCACATAAAATCACCTAATATTAATCGACCAGGGATTATTTCGTCTTGTGGTTCGATTAAATTATAAGTCTTTTTTAGGGTACGTGCACTTTGTTGGTTTCTTCATTGCAACAAAATAAATAGAAGGACACTTAACAAAGTACCCAGACAAATAACATTCATTGCCTGTAAAACATTTTCAACTCCATCGAACGTAGTACATGAGAAAACGGCTGAGAATTAGATCGATTTGACCAATTCTTACCGTAATATCACGAAGCAAAACTGCACTCGAGAATTCCGAATCTAAGAAGAGTACGAGTAATCAACAAAAAGTCTGTTACACAATCAGGCTTTTCTTTAACTTCGATATGTCGACTGGAAAAGCTATTTATTTTTTCTTACCGAAGAACTCGATCATCATGCAATCGATCCAAGCTAACGTAAAATTACAAAACAAAATCAGTAGCATCTATTGTGATTGCGGCTTGCGCAAATGTCATTTGTTTCGTTAACGATGCCATGAGCATGTTGAATTCACTCGAAATTTGTGTAACGCCTACAACAATTCAAGCGATCGATGAAAATAGTAATACAGTGGAAACGATAAGTTGTAGGCATACTTCAAATAGTCTACTTCCGCATATATATTAAAATGACAAAACTTGTTGTGCCCAATGATTGATCACTTGATTTTCCCCATGAAGCTCTAATACCCATAGGCAGAAAGTGATTTTCGTAAGAGACATGAAACAACTCCATTCCTTACATGTTACTTCTGCTTGGCACACCTATTGAAAACACTGATTTAGCATTTACGTTCTACTTGACTAATTCAATGAGCGATGATCATTTCCTTATATGATATAAGATATATTTTAAAATGTTCCGGTTTTTATTCAAGCGCTCAGATACAATCATGTTTATATTAATCTACGTATGTAAAGTTTGTGAACTCGTGCTTAATGTCATGCACACGTTCAATAGGTTGAATTTATTTGAAATATATTAGAAACGGATAAGATGATATTAAAAAAAGAATATAAAAAAATTCGGCTGAGAATAAGATTAATAATCAAACATTTCTGCTAATTGTTGTTGTGTAAACGTTTGACCGAATACAACTTGTTCAGACATATGTTCAAGTATTCGTTCAAAATCAGCTTTTCTCTAAATGAATATCGCAACAAAAAAAACGTTTATATAATTTTGAGAAGAAAAAAATAAAATTTATATTTCGCCATGCATCATGCAATTCTATACAAGTGTGATTAAGCAAGCTAATTGTCGTCTACTACTGTCGTCTCTTTCTCTTTCTGACAACTATACGATTTAACATGAGTATTTTCAGAAAAAAAATGTAGAAATGCTTCGACTATCTGAAGAAAATTATAATTTTTTTTATAGAATTTATTTTTATTCTACTGAATACTTACTCTTGCATTCGCAAATACTTGACCAAAGCACGAAAGTAGAAGAGGATCTTCACGAACTGATTGCGAAAAATCATTATCACCCAAACGATTGTCGTGATCTTTGTCCATTTTTTTAAGTGTAATTTCAACTAGCTCTTTGATACTTTCATCTGGATCTTCATCGCCAGCTTGCTATTTAAATACAAAGAGAGACAGTTATATTATTGCTTGAATAAATATTTCATTTACCTTAAGAACACTGCTTTTAAGTAGTTGAAAGATTTCTTCACGGGTTATATGTTTTTCACCTTTAAGCGAATAACAAGTAAAAGCGACTAACAAAATAAACAATAAACAATAGTTTCATGATTTCTCTTGTTCTCTAGCTCACAAGCAATTTTTTCATCTAGCGTTCCACGTAAATATGTATTAAGTCCAACAACCCATTCAAGCATGCTGACTTGCCCATCGTTGTCCCGATCGAATGCTTTGAAGACTAATTGGCAAAATTCAAATTGATTAGAAAAAGGTTCTTTCCTCCATTTTATTGAATTACCTCGATCCATTAGAATATCATCAGTCATATCGAATGTATTATGTAGAATGTCACGGAAACGATTACGATCAATTTTTTCTAAATTAAAATAGCTACATAGTAATACAAAAAGTTTCCTTTATGCTTTACCTTTATCGCCACTTTTAGTCAAATGACGAAATATTGTACAAAGTGATTCAATTTCTTGTTTTGAAACTAAAATAGTTTCGCATAAACTAGCACCAATTCACTGCTTTAAATGCTTACAATGAAATTTTTCCTTTCGTTTCCCAACTTCATCTATGACATAGTGAACAGCTTTTCGTGATACTGGTTGTCCTTTACCATGACTGATACTTTCTAATTTCTAAAGATTTCATTTTGAATAATAAAGTTAAAGTTGGAAAAAAATTAAACTAGAGAGGTTTCACCCATGTATGACGACTATGAATTTTTCGGATACCAGGCGAATCAACATTTTGAGTCGATAATCGACCACCTTTAGCTTTGGCTGACGACATCTAGTATACGTGAAAAACAGGTCTTCGTTGTCTTGATTTTTTAGTATACAAAATCAACGTACACATACCAACCATTGTAGACTTCACATTCATAGAAACGTTCATTAACATCAATAATTTCGTTTAGACTATAACATTTAAAATTAGATTATTAAAAATTGCAATTTATTCTTTTAAAAATTATAGCTACATCAAATATCTTTTCGGCAACGGCGTATTACTGATAGAGTGCGCTGTAAGCACTGTCTAATCGTGCCACTAGTATTCTTTTTAAAAATAGGAATTTGAAGCAAATAGAAATCATCGTGTTGATGCTAGTAATCATTTTCATTTGATATTATATGTTGCAACTATCGATTTATTATTACTATAAAGAAAAACAATCCAAATGTGTAATTACATTGAATATTGTTTATTAGCCAGAAACAACTCTATTCTTTTCAAAAGTTCATTTGGCACTGCAAGATGTCAAAAAGATCTCATTATAGAATCAAGTCGAGATTTTAAATAGTTTGTTTTTGGATATGAATATTTTTGATCACGAAAAAAAGAGACAAATAATCACGAAATTTATTTTGAATAAATAGATAGTGCAAAGCAGAGGCCAAAACAGGCCGCGCGTTCGAGGTCTGTGGGTCTGTCAACGTTTTTGAAGCTAATGGAATAATGATGAGAGACTAGAAACTAGAGGTACATACAGAGCATCGAGTGTACTTTTATACCTGGAGGTAACCGGCCTATCATAGGCATAGACCTCGCTTTTCTGAACAGNCTCGAACGCGCGGCCTGTTTTGGCCTCTGCTTTGCACTATCTATTTATTCAAAATAAATTTCGTGATTATTTGTCTCTTTTTTTCGTGATCAAAAGTCTAGTTTCACTTTTTTTCTTCATATACTTCTATCAAATAGAGCATATGCTAATGATATACATGTATGTGAAAGAAAATTGTTTCAATTAATGTTGCTCACACCCTCATGTCATGTTGGCATCATTGAAAATGTACTTATAAAAAATAATTAACGGCCCAAATTGAAATGCTAAACGCTTTGCCACATTCATGAAAGTAAAACCGATGTTCTCAGTCTCAATTCTTTATTATTACTAAAGTAAACCGATTGGCCAAAGTCATCTCCTCTATACACTCTAATCGACTTGTCATCGATCCTTTTATTGATATCTATTTGACCCAGTTGAGGGTACTAAATACATAACTTGTCTCAAGTAATATTTTCCAATATCTATTACAAAATCTTATCTACTTTCTACCTGAAGTAGAGACAACTATTGATATTAATCATCATCTTCACCAATACATGTTTTTCGTATTGTCTAATTTCTTTTGCATGTTAGCTGAAGGTTGTTCAGCACTTAAATCAAATGATAAATTTTTAAGAAATTTTCTTGTACTTGATATTATCTTTGATCTAGAATGGCTCTTCCTGATTGAAAACATGCATTCTTCATGAATTAGTTATGAATTCTCTTTATGCCGACGTAACAAAAAATTTATAAAAGTTTTGAATGTTTGTTTCATGTGAACAGTGTATTAATTATTACCTTTACTCTCCAACTTCATTACAAAATCATCGCTTTATACTTTAAATCATGCCGTTGCATGAAACAAAGAGACCGTCCACCTTTCGTGCTGTGTCATAAGGATAAACAACTTATCAATAAAATCCTCTAATTAAGTTTTTCTTTTGACTGTACAGTGTCGTCTTACGATAATTACCTACGATGAGACTGTTAGGATAAAAATTACAAAATTGTCCATGAATGAAAACCAACCATTGACTTTCCTTCATTAAATTATTTTTTTAATTCCTATTATTTGTTTATAACTCTTAAATTACACAGATAGAAAAAAAATACGATGCTGAAAGTTGTAAAACTTAATCAATATTATTGGAACAGTAAAATAAGATGAATAAAATTGTCTACTGCAAAAGGTCAATGGTTTCGTATTGTTCTTATTGTTTACGATGATGAAATTTGAATTTCTTATGGTTGACATAGAGAGACTATATTTCTTCAAGTTACGCTCTTAATTACATTTGCATTATTTACATCGAACATATTCCTTTCATAGTAACAACCTTTCTCTCATGTTTCCAAATATATTGTAATTAAATTCATTATATAGCGCCATCTCTTGAAGCTCCACCTAAACTGTTTTAAAAACATTATATTAATTAAATCATAAAATTCTTTGATCTTTATTATTTTAACCCAGATGAAATATGGAAATACGGATATAAAAACTAGCGGTGCCACCTATTTTATATTTGTCGCCTTTGTCTCAAAATAATATTCAAAATATAATTGTATAGAATGACTATTTCTTGTAAAAAAAAATTGTAACGACTAATGAGATTATCATAATGTATTCGAAAAATTGATATACAATTGTTTAAATATTGTTTTTATATTTAACATTTATAAATAAATAATTCCTTTTGATAATAATATCTATTACTCATCGTTAGATCACTGGCTGTCAACAATTTATCTAAGTTTCAATGAGTTCCGAAAAAGAATTGTGTAATATTTTGAACATTCTAATCCTATGAATTCATTTTAGATTGATTTCTTTCTTTCATGGCTTCGAAAATCTTAAAAGCAGTATGTAAATTCAACTTAAATCTTTTTCATTTAAGTATTATTTTCTTTTTTTTCTAGACAACGAATATTACTGGATTGGTTGTTTCTAAAGATCCACATTATGTATATAATTAACAATTAATTATAATGAATATAAAATTTTCTCTTTCAAATAGTCATTGAAACTTCTCTACGGAAAAATCTTACGTGATCTTAAAAAATTACCTGAAGCAGCAGCCTATCGCAAATTTACTGAAGATGTTATTAGCTCACGTCTTGAACATGTCGAAAATGTATATTAAAATAAAAATATTTCTTTTTAAAACTACAGTCTATTTAATAATAGGAGCCTAACATCGCACGTCTCGAACGTAAAATCAATTGTGGGCAAATCGAGGAAGTCATTGTACAAGTAACTATTGTGTTTGGAATAATATCAAATCAAAATTAATAAAATAATTTGTGTTTTTTTTTCAAATTTCTAGGCTGAAAATGAACTTATGTGTGTACGTCGAATGGCTTTAAATCATGTGTGGGAACCACTTGTTGCACAAGCACCAGCTAACCAATGGAAATGGCCTATTGCTTAAATAAAAAACTTTTCTTCATTTTTCTCTCTAGTATAGACGGATTTGTCTTGTCTTTTGATAATATATACCCATTATAATATACATCCATTCGTTTGATTTCTTTTAGATACTTGTAGTTTTATATGTAAATTTTGTTATTACTATTTCAATCACATGTATGTCGGATTCGTCTAAAATAATTGAAAGTGATAATGTTCATTCAAATGAAGCTAACGATGAACCACTCGATCCTCGAATACAAGTATAGTCAATTTAGCTAAAATCTTATTGAATAGTACTTTTGAATATTTCGTTTTTGGTCTAGATTGAATTGGAACGTGCTAATGCTGCAACCAGTGAAATAAATAATCTTGAAAGTCAATTAGATGTAAGCGCTTTTACTATTGATTTGTTTGATTATTGAACATCTAATTTTAGAATGCTCAAAAATTATTTCAAATAAGTTTTAGCCATTGTAAACAACGTTTAGCTAATCTAGCTAAAACACTTGGCCGTTGTGTCGAACGCGGAAGACCATATTATGATGCTGTTCAACAAGCTGAACAGGTTAGCATTTGTTAAAATGGCCAGTAAACTAGATGAAATGATCACTGATTTAATTAACAATATGATCAATGTGTAATACAAATCATTTGATTTGAACTTCGATTAGTATGCGCGAGATCTATTGTATTGAAGCTGTATGCTAGACTTGACTTATTTTTAGAACATAGCTGAAGCATGACTCGACTGAAGTGGCTTGTGCATTCTATGGTTTTTGTTTCTGAAGAGAAAAATCGTGATTATGGACTAACTCTTAGAAGAACAGTTAAAATTCATTTTCAGTCAGCTGAATTTGTCTTTTAACTAATGAGTTGGAGGTTCAAAGCGTGACAAGAAAGCTGGCGGCAGACCTCGGAGAACAGTCTAGCAATAGGATTTGTATTTGTTATTAGCATGAAATAGGTAAATAAGTAATCACACAGTTGTTGTTGTTGCAGTATTTGACTAAATACTACAAGTTATAGAATATTGACGCTATCCTTTTGGATCGAACCTAGGCAATCAGTTTGCTAAGCATAAAAATATATGTCACCTTACGGTTAACAGAAGCGATAACTCATTACCCTCTTTGCACGAGACTCCCGCTAAAAAAATGATCAGTAGTTGTTGAAGCTAAACTTTCGAATATTTTTAATTTCATTGTAGCTCAAACTAAGTCTTGTAAATGTTAACATCAGCTCTAGTTTTCATACACAATAATATTTTTCACTCTCTGCATGATATAGAGTCAATAGATCTAATCTTAATTATATCATTAAAAATGTACTCTTCTCTATCGATATTCTCTAGTTTAACCTAATATAACACAGTAGTTCTCAGCCTTTGCTTTGACAAGGCCGTTTGTATTCTGCTTCGCTTGTACAATTTCTTCTCCACGAACCCTGCGTACGATACGTCACTTTCATATTCCCTAGTAACTTGTAAGAAGTCTCCTATTTTTTACTCATCGACAGTAACCTGCAGTCAGTCGAAAGAAAGCAGAACAAAAAAGTATTCCAATCTACATATGGTTCGTACGATTTACACTATTTATTACAAGGAAACAAAGAAAAAAAAGACATCAATCATGCTAACATACTCTTCTATTTCTACGCTTAACTGGTTGTTGGTAAACGTTACTTCTTACATCCATTAGGCTATAAAATGATCGTCTCATCTATTTTACTGACGAACTGTGTTCTTCTGTTCGCTTTTCATACAACATATCATGATTTTCTATTAGGCACGATTAGAGACTGGACGAGCTGCTCAAGAATATCAAAATTCTGTTGAATTACATTGTGTAGCAAAAGAAAATTTAGCTGCTGCAGAAAATCAATTATCCAAATCAGAAGATAATGCAACGTGGCAAGAATGTATGAACCATCTAACCATGAAGGTAAAATATGGTTGCAACAAAAAAATCAAATATAAGTAATCTTATTATGTAAGGTAACGCAAATAGAACAAGACAAAATGCGTTATGAACAAATACATGAAGAAAAATCGAAACTTTATCAAGAATACGAACAACAAAGAATAAAACTTCGCCATTCATTAACAAGAGTGATCATCAAATCGAAGTAGGACACAAGAAAAAACCGTAATATGAGTTATTACTTGCTTATTTATAGACCTTACTTCGATGCAAAATTTAAAGCAGAAAACGAACTTAAAGTAAAAAAAGAGCACATTTAGTAGTGAAAAAAAATTGAATTTTTTCGGTTTCAGAATCAAAAATGTCGTATTGAAGATGTACAGAACGCAATAATTAAAGCCAAAAGAACATATCGTGCAGCATTGAACAGTCTTGAACAAATATCTGATGAAGTAAGATATTAAAATTTTGAGAAACCAACTAATTTAGAATTGTCTAAACGAAATAAGACGCTTTCGAGATCTATCTTTAGTAAACTACAGTCATTTTACGAAAAACTGATCTTCTACTTACATGTTATAATTCATTTCGTTTATTCTTTAGATTCATACGAAACGTAAAAATCAAATTTTATTACAACTTCCTCTACGTGAGCCTGGTGTCGGTGCCGAAACACCCGATGAGTTTATTGAACTGCCTAAAATTGGTATTTATGAACTGTTCTTTTGTTCTATTCTTCACTTCACTTTTTTTTATCCTTTACAGAATTTCCCAAAATCAATCTTTCTAATCAATCATCTGAACATGATCTGTCCAAGTCAATGAACTCAATGTCTGTAAATACAAGTACGGATTGCATTTATCGATCATCTAACATAAATCTTTCTACTAATATTTCACCATTAACCAATAAAAAATTCGAAGATCACTGTCGTACACAAATGATTGCAAGTGTAAATAATGGCAATGATCAACGAATGAAAAAACAGATAATCCCATCTCGAAGTGTTCGAATAAAATCAACACGGATTCACAAACCTAATGAAGCGCCATTGCTTTCGCATCTTTTTGGAACATATAAATTTCATAGTGATCCAAATTTGAATGCTTCAACAAAATAATAATTTGATTTTCACTGTTGCTTTGTGCTTTCATTTTTTTCTTGCACTTTATGATAGAATGAGGATATATATAACGCCGTTAGCGATGACAATACTTTATTTTTTTTATTGTAATTCTTCTTCTTCTTATTGTTTATTTATGTGAATAATTGAATTGATCTGGCAAAATCACGCAATATAATTTTTTGTACTTCAGATGATAAAAAAAAATGGACGATTGACAAAATCTGATGAAGATCGTATCGGCAATAGCCAATTCTTGGACTTGTAAAGGATTTTATGTACGCTATTGTTACAGTTGACTTTCTTCAAATGGATCTGATTAAAAACAATCGGCTGCATTAAACTATTGTGAGGGTTCGAATGGCGAGGTCTTGATATCTATTGGCAAAAAAGTCAGATCTACTACTTGTGGGAACTCGTGTCTCATTATGTTACGTATTTTTTCTCTTCAAAATATATAGTGTAGGACGTAAAAATTATCTGGGCGGCGATTCGACCTACATTTCCTCTATTTTCAAAAACTTCCTATTTTCGTCCTATATTTTATTGAAGAAAGTAGAAAATTTCCAAAAACCTCTTCATTTTGCTACTGTCTTTAGACGAAAAAAACTTTTAATGTGTATTATCATTTGTTTTGGGCAAATTCTTGTATTATAGTGACATTTGTTTTAAATAGTATTTTTCCTTTCGCCTATTTAGTGGGCTGATTGAGAAATTGTTTAATACAAAGTACAAAATACAAAATAGTCCAAAAGAAAAAACATTCACAAAATGATCATGTGCTAGTTTCGGGTTTTTAGTGAAGTTTTAGTTAGATATAAAAGCTGTATATATATACCCGTGGAAAAAATAAGTTTCACTCTGTATTTTCAGGATACTGTTACCAAAAGAGCATATTTTTTTTAAAGTAACGACATCTTCTGAAAGCTCGTGAAATTTTACACCATCCTGTGTATATGCATTTTCATTTACACTTATTTATTACCAGAAAAAATTGAGTTACGATAAAATACAAAATAAACTTGTGGAAAATAATAAGCAATGAATGCTGATTATCAGGACAATAAAATTAGGTTGAGATTTTTTGGAAAGTCATGTCCGTAATCTGAAACGTCTCTTTTAGTTTATGAGAATAGTATTTGTCTTTTTCATGTATTTTTTTTTCAAAGCTTATGATCTACTTTATTGTTATTTATCGATTTGAGACAACTTTTATAATGATCCTCGAATTAGTGACTCATTTCAGTAGAAAAAATTACATAAGGATCTTGGCTACGGTTGAACTGTTTATAACAGTTTCATTAAAACGATTTTCAAGCAGAGCAGTTAAAAAACAGCAAAACAGTTCAACAGAAACTATGTTTAAAACATCCTATATTTTTGTCATTTTTTATCAAAAATCCTATATTTTTGACGATCTTGATCCTCTTAGGATTCCTATATTTAAAAAAAAGTGCAATCGGAAGCCAGTGTATAAATTCCATCACGTTATAGAGACAATGTTACGAAGAAACGTTTCATGTTGAGATTATCTCTTCAACAACCCAGCTTTGATTTTTATAAATATTATTGTTAGTTTTTATAGATACCTGAGATTGTTTTAGTATGCGATTGTCAACAGAACATCGCCTGACATAAATTTTTTTATTAAATAATATTCGGATCATGTGACGAAGAAAAATGCGAAAACATTCTTGTTCTTTTTGTCAAAGAATGCGAGTTCTAATATATTAGTATTATGAATACTAGGTAGAAAGCTGTTTTGTTCTTGATAAAAATACATTTTCAGTAACTTACATCATAAATAAAACTGATTTTGTTTGTAGGCATTCGTAAGTGCTATTTCAATTTAAACTGAATAACCATAGTAATAGAAACACTTCTATATGATGGACTTTCGAGATTTTATTGTTACAATAATATCTACTAGACCGATCCAGAAACTCTGACAAATCGTTATCTATATTTTCACTTAATTGCTTTTTTCTTGCGATCGACACACTCTGACTATTATATTTGCTTACAATAAAAAGAAGTCATAATCGATGTTTTTTTTCACGTTCTGTTATCGACATAAAACAGGGCGATTTATCGAACTATTGAAAGGTAAATATCTGTGCTTTTTCACTGTATGATTTGTATAATTCTGAAAGAACACAAGCGTAAGGTACTTTGAGCTTCTACTTTAAACATACCATATGTTTTTTTTATACTTCAAAAAAAAATTCTGTTTTTTCGTTATGTCGACAAATACATAGTTCTGTTTCCTCATCAATTACTTTTATCTGTAGGTGTCACGTATATATATATATATGTATCGCTATACAGTCAGAATAAGACGATCGTCTATTTTCAAATGCAACCACGTGTAGAAATCATTCAATGCAATGATGATTCAAGGATATGTTAAAAAAGAATCAAGAAATTGATGTTTCTTGAAAGACGTCCGCTTCTAATAAGCATCGATTTTGATTATTATTAGCATATATGTTCGCTAAACTGTCAATGCATAACAACTTTCGTCTTGATTTTTTTCAGAGATGAATGTTAACTGTATTTCGCTCTTTTATTTTTCTAGATGTTTAAAAAACCTAAGATCCAATGACAAGCCGTAATTTAACATCCAACTTTTTGGAATTTCGAAGTCGCGCTGTGCGCGATCGAAATTTCCATATGGACGATAGAGTAAGCTGAATCAATAAATTGGAAAATACACTATTAATTACAAGTTATTGCGTCTTATGAATTTCCGTTGTTCGTATCAACCTGTTAGGAAAACCTGACTTTTGAAGCTATCACACATATAGATGCCCTCTAAACTATTGGCTTTAAATATTTTTCCTAGGCAAAGTTCTTCGTATATATTCAGCCTTAAACTGCCAAATTATTTTTTTTTCTTAATTCAAGTTGTCGTTGGCAATATCGGAGGACGATTTTCGAAAGTATTTTTAACAGCAAGAAAATTAACTGTTTAAACTCCTAGGTAGAACAATTGCTATCCTACGGAAGGAAATAAATAATCAAAATATTATTTATACGGATCATCTATGAAGCATGTTAATTTCGAATTCATAGAATTATCGATTAAATTGACTGTAACCAGTAATTGAACACTTTGTCGCAGTAGTTGCCAAATATCTTGATTGTATTATAAGATCGGAAGACTCTCGACAAACTGATTTTCTCTTAGCTGTTGGTATTACTTGAAATACAATCGTATATGTCTTGATTAATTTTACTAACAGATAGATAAATCGATCATTTTTCATGTTTACACACAACACTTGATAGAAAAAGTTTAAATTGCAAAGAGTAATCTCGTCGTAGATTGTTTTCATCCATTAGAATGATGATTATCATATTCCAACACATTTTTGTGGTGATGTTGAAGCAAAAACAACTATATAAATAGATATCTTTGCCCTGTTCGAACCTCTTCACCAAATAAAGCAATATCCAGCTTCATAACTCGAAGTGTAATGAGTTTGTGTGCGTGGATAAGACACTCTTATCTACGGCGCAAAAAGATGCAAGAATCTTAAGATCACATTCACGAGAAAGACATCTATTAAAATATATCACCGTTATTAATTTAAGAGATTGTTTCTCGTTAAATGTAGTTTTTCTAGTATAAGACTTAAATAGAATGTTAACTGAAAGATAAAATATATATTCTCTTAATTTGTCTAGTCAAACGATGATCGAACAGCATTAATTCAAAACGACGATGAAGAAATTGTACAATTCGAAAAAAATATTCCACCATCATGGTATTTACCTCTGCACTATTCTTTCTTGTTTTTTATATAATTCATAAAATTTAGGATGGATTCACAACGTCGAATACAATTACAACTCGACCAAGTGCGGAGCAGAAGTAAGTTAATAAACTAGAAAACAAAGTCCTAGTCTTATTTTCTAGTGAAAAGGCTGCAACAATTACATGATAAACATCTGACAAGACCTGATTTCGATGAAAATTCAAGTGAAGAAAAAGAAATTGAATCACTCACAAAAGATATCACTGCCGTAAGAATTTCTTATATTTAGAAAATAATTTCTTATGAACGACTTCTGTCTTTCTCTTTAATGTTTCAATTAGATGTTAAACGGATGTCACGCATCTGTTCAACAACTTTCAAATCAAGCCAATAAATCACAGGTTAATGTATACGATAAACGATTAGCTTCTAATGTAGTTCAAGCTACGGCAAGTGCTTTACAAGATTTAACTATTAGATTTCGCAAATGTCAATCGACCTATCTTCACAGTAAGTATTTGGTTTTTAAATTAGAACCTTGCAGAAAATTTCTATCGAGTTATAATTAATGGACAATTGAATTTCAGATTTATATACAGTTTATAGGAAAAATAGAAACACCTATTGCATCTAAAAGAATGAATTTTGAAAAATCAATTTCCAGCAAATAGACTTCTACGTAAAAAGTCATTTTTAAGAAAACTTGCATAACTTCTTACTTATTTGAGCTTCAGCTTATTCTAATATTTTATTTTATCGAACTTCAACAATTTGCGCGTATTTTGAATAGAAATCACCAAAAAAAGAGATGAAAACTGCAATGGCGCTTTCATCGACGTCATTTTCCGCTTATGAAAAGAAGAATTAACCAACTGTAAACTAGTGGAAAATTCTAAACATATAGTTAGAAAAAGTATACGATCCTGTTTTTCATTAATAACTTTTACAGCAGAAAAATCAAATGAATTCGCTCCTGTGATGTCGCATCGTAGTTGAGAGATGAGAAGATTCATTTATGATTGTATCTAATTATTGAGATATAACCGTCTTTGCTAGTAGCAGAATAATATATCTGCAGCATGCCTTGCTTAGAATGACTTCGGAATTTTTCATGTACATTTGACACCGTCAACATTGCCATATACGATTTGTAATGGAATACAATACAAGTATCAATTTCACACAGTAGGTATATTTGAAGGTCAATAGAGCTTGGAAGGACCTCGATGATTTTTAAGATTCATTGAGAAAATGTGACTTTAGTTGACCGAGTTTTTGATAGTCCATAAGCGAAAGATAGAAGTAAAACGTTGAAACTCCTGGTCCAAACAGGACAAGTCTTCCATAGAAGATATCCCATGTATGAACACGGAGGAAAACAAAAGATAAACGACAAATGTCATCATGGACATGGTACATAGATCTTTTGAATCTAAAATATTTTATTTTTCTCAAAGATTCCATTAAGAAAAAAGGCTTCATCACATTGTATTAATCCGATTATACTCATCGATAGAGCGTTGCATGAAAATAAACTCAGAACTATCTTAGCTTTAATGAAACATTCAATGCAATGAGCTTGCCAGACATCGTGCACAATAGAAAAACCATGTTGCGCTTCTTTCTGAAAATAATTATTTCAACTTAGTCTTCATGCATTTGCAGAAAACTTTCACGCAAGATGTAGTGTGTTTCATAAACAGGGAGACATTTTGTTTGTCTCTGGATTGTTTCAATAACGATTAAATATCCCCAAATTGCATGAAAAAGAAGAATTTTCATTTGGTAGACGCTTTTTCTTTTTAATCTTGACTTTGCATCTTCTGTTGTGTTTTATTCGTTTAGAATTGAAATCTCGAAAAGAAAATTTCAATCGTATTATGCCTGATCTTGAAATCGATATGCATTCCAATCCATTTGGTGATCAAGATGACCCGGATAATAATTTCGATCAGATATCTGTAAGAATAACGCAAGTGCGTTTTGTTTTTTCGATTTTATCTTCGTATTTAGTTAACTTCCGAAGATCAATTACAACTGACCTCACAAAATGTTGAGCTGCTAGAAAAACGCGACAAAGAAATCCGTGAAGTTCTAAGATCCATTGAAGATGTTAATGAAATTTTTCGAGACGTAGCAGCACTCGTTTCTAATCAAGTAAAATTGAAGAATTTAACAAAATGAAATTTCTACTGAATATTCTACTTAGGGAACTATTCTTGATCAGATCGAGTATAATATCGAAAATACCGTTGTTCAAATTGAACAAGGCAACAAGCATCTATCTAAAGCTGTCGAACATAAACAACGTAGTTTAAAATTTAGACTCATACTTATTGGTGTTATTGTATCAGTTTTATTATTTATTATTTTAATTGGATTTATATCTAGATAAACAAAAAATATTTTGTCTTGTTCGTTAGTCTCAATGCGAAATTTCTATTTCTTAACTAAAAGAGCAAACCGAAATATATATTTATTATTTATTTGTTTTGTCTGTAAAAGTTTTACTCGCGGTCATCAGTTGCTGTTGTTTTCTATGTGTATTTATTCTTTTTCTTTTTCTGCATTGCGCAAAAACGTCTTGTTAATAGCTTATATTTGAGTTTGCTTTTCTTTTCAGATTAATTATTCCAATATGCATCTAATATATGTGTCATTATCGATTATTTCATTTACCTTGTCATGTGTTCAATGTGATATAACAAATCTGGATGAATTCCTCAGCATATTTGAAACGAATACGTCAGTTCAGTATCCAGTTGGATTTCTTTCAGCCGCTAATTATGAAGTTGTCAAACGGTATCTTCCAACAAATACTAAAAATATGTTTTTCGACAAGAAAAATGATATGTTAAAATGTGTTGAGAATGAAACAATTATTGGTGTGAAATATATTTTATTATTTGATTCTTAAGATTGAAGAATTCTGTGTTTCTCTTCTAGCTGGTGTTACCACAGGTGTATTAGCGCAAGATCTAGCACCAAACTATCATGTATTCTCATCATTAATTGTCTCCCCACAAGCAATGCTTCTTGCGCCTGATTATAACAATATAACATCACCTTATGGACTAAAAAATGATTCTAGCAATGATCTATTTGATGCACTCAACGCTGCTATCGCTGATATACAAAGAGAAGATAAAGATGAAACCTTACTCAGTAAAAATAATAAAACAAATCAAATTCGTGTTTTTACGTGCCTTCAAGATACTCAACTACCTGTTCCAAACCGGAATGATACAACCGGTTTTCTACGTAAAATATTATTTGAGACAAAAAAATTATTAATCGGTGGTTTAGGACCAATGGATATGGGAGGACATGATGGAGATTATAATGTGAATCCTCCTACCGGTTTTTTTCCTGAATTACTTGACGCTATTGTTAAAAAACTGGGCCAACTAAAAGGACCGGATGGTTTCGTTTATGGCGAAGGGATCACTGTTAACCGGATATATCATAAAAACATGACATCACTATTTCGAGCTTTACTCAATGGAGAGATTCACGCAACAGATGTTTACATACTGATCAATGCACAATATAATGGTACAGGGGAAGTATGTTCAAATGATACTGAATGTCGAGCACGAGAGGTGTGTACAGATGGTTTTTGTACACATCCCGTGCGACCACGATCATTGCATTTTCGTACAACATGCACAACAACTAGTCGTGATACAAAATTTATTACAAAAAAAGATAGTAGTTTTCTAAGAAATGATACTAAAGTAAACAACAATTCGAATGAATCGATTATTCCTAAAAACTTTTCTTTTTTAGACAAATGAATCATCAACTGATACTTCTCATCAAACACCAAAAACACGTTGGATTGGTTTTATTCTATTGTTTGCTGCTCTTTTTGGTGCTATATTTCTTGGATTACTTATACTTGTACGGCGTAAAAAATATTATCGTGTTGAACATACATTGCAAGGTGGTTTCGGTAAATTTGCTCGGCTACAAGAAGAATCTGAACCACCTATGGAAAGCATGGATGCATTTGAAGATCATGCTGTACAATCACCCAGAGACAATACTAATTCGACAAGTTAACTTGATGTGCTCTTGTGGCGCAATTGGTTAGCGCGTTCGGCTGTTAACCGGAAGGCTGGTGGTTCGAGCCCACCCAGGAGCGCTTAATTTTTTTTCTTGTTTTTAATTTAGACAACCAAATATTAGCTATTCGATATTCATTGTAAGACTATTTTTATGCACTAAACTTTTATATAATAATACAATATTTTCATATAAAACAAATAATTCGAATTCTACCAAATATAAGTCCATGTATATGATGTTACTATTGATTGAGTAGGTGCTCCAACGATGCTTCCACCTTGATTAAGAATACATTTATATCCATTTTCATCAATAACATCACCATTTCGCCAATGAAATCGAAAACCATTCGTGAAAAATATTGGATCTAGATCATGTACACGATACGCTGACCATTCATATACATTATTTGATAATTCTTTATAATGTGTATAACCCGATATTTCATTATGATATTGTCCAGCATTAAAATAAAAAGCACTATCAAAATAATCTTCTGTGCCTGTTGATACAATTAAACCTGGAAATTCGTCTTGATATTTTGTATACGCATGATAACAGCCTTCGAGAAAATTTAAATTGCCACTAATAACAGCTAATGTATGTGCAAACAGAAGGCCTTGACCGCTTGGTATATCAACAAGAGGCACCCATGATATCGGATGAAATGTTTGATTTTCAATTTTATGTAGAACTAAACGAGCATTCGATGGAAGTTGAAAACCATAAAAATTTGTCGGCAAATTTTCTGTACCACGTAATATAATCCAAATCATTTTTCGATTATTTTTTGTTGACGGTAATTTACCCGTTATTCGTATGGATCTTTGAAATGGAACTCGACTAGAAATTAAATAGAAATTATCAGCGAAAACAAAACAAAATAAACTTACAAATTATTATACCAACCACCATATTTCGCTCCTTTACCAATCCATTTCGTGCCCCATGGTGTTGTTTGATCATTGAAGCCAGCCCCAACTAACATATAAGTTACAAATTGTATTGATGGCACACTTTCTTCATCGACATAGTACGAAAAAATAGATTCATCGATTGCTGAAGAAAACATCGATTAAAAAGATTTGTTGAAAAAGATTTTCAATGAAATACTCACCTGGGTCACCAGTTGTCCAGAAATGAGTGAGAACACCAAAGGATGAATTTTCTGAAAGCGTATAATTAAACAGTTCGGTCTATGATGAAAAGGAAATTATTTTGTAAAACTTATTTTTCTTTCTAATAAAATACCTCTTTGGAATACAACCAATGACTGGAAAGGCCAATACCAAATGTATTCAGATTTTGAGCAATAGTACTACTCGTAAATACAATTAATAAAATCCATGCATACATATTCTTATTAAATATAGTTTTCTTTCTGTGTGAAAACGAAATTTTTTCAATGACAATGGCGAATTGATAGCTATTATTTTCCCTTTATGTCTAATGTTTTATTGTGGTACAAACGTTATTGAATTAAGTAAACGATTTAAGACAAAATTGAAAAAGGTCGAAAAAGAAACGTAGAACGTCAACAAGTGTAGGAGTTTCAGCAGAGCTTTGATACACGTACTCGTTGGTGTCCAAGGTCTACTGAAAATAGTAACGATGAGTTCAAGAGAAAAAACATATTGATTGAACCTTCAACAATCAGACTGATCTTGGAAAAGCTATTCGATTGTTCATCTGCCTTCACAACAAAGCAAGCCAAATGAACTTGAACATTACAACATACACCTTGGCTCTTAGATTCCTTTTCTAAATCTTTTTCTATGATGTGTAAAATACTACTTACGTTTAATGTCTTTCGTGTAGAAAGACAATCGGTTACATTCAAACATTCTTAATTTTGCATGCTGACATTTTCCTCTTTTTTTTGTTTAGGTTTTTTTTACATATCTATGAAATGAAACTATGAGTATACATACTTTGAACTTGATATAATGATATTCGATAACATTCGCGCTTCATTGATTATATATTGAAGACGAATGTAATGCAAAAGAAAACTTGTATGACCACCTGAATGTGCAGTTGTTCCTGTCGCTGTTAGTAGCTAATATTTATTACTAGATATACTAATATAACTCCTGATACAAGTTGAATTTGAAAAAAGGAAGTGATAATATTATCGGTATAAATAAAAGCAATTACAACGACGATGTTGAACATGCCGAGAAGTCACGAGCAAAAAACTAATATTATACATCGTATATTAAACTCAACGCTAAAATTTATACAAGAAAACATAACCGATCAATCAAAATTATCTGTTGATACGTTGAACTATGAATTACCAGATAGTTTTTTCAAAGCAGTAGATCATGCTCGTACACAAGCTGGATATGATGTTCTACCTCGTGTTCGCAATCGATCTGCTCCACCATCATCTCGTCATAACAGTTCCTTGTCACTATCATCACTTTCATCTGAACGATCACACAACGATCATCAGCCAGTATCATCGACAATTTATCAATCATCATCAGGCAATAATTTGGATGTAATTTCTCAAAGAAAGATTCAATTTCGTCGAACAACTCGTCAACGTCAACCAACAACAACTCAACGATTGTTTTCATCTAGACCAGCAGTGCGAATGATAATAAATCCTCGTTTTATGATCGCTAGTCAATTTCGTAGACCACAAAACGTTATTTCAATTCGGCCGCCACCAGTGTTTATGCAACGACGACCGGTGTTTCGATTGAGATTTCGATGAACAAAATTAATTGTGTGACATCCTTTGAATGTTCTATGTTGATGAGCGACATCTTTTCATAAATGTAACCTCAGGCGGAAAAACACTTTTAGAAAATTGTTTTTTTCAACATAATAAAATCTAAAATAACGTTCATTTTAAAAAATAGAAAAACTTTTTTAATCTGTTATTTGAAAAAAAAAGATTCTCAATAATCATAATCCTTTACCAATAACGTTTCTCTCCATATAATACATACTTATATTTATTTATATTCTACATCCATTCATATTTTTAACTATCGCGGATCTTTTTACTGAATTAAAAAAAAAGAAGCCAGAAACATTGTTATATGTTTGGCGATGCTGATCGTGATAAAATGAACAAATTAAAACGTTCAAACAGTCATGAATCTATTCCATTACAATCACTAACAACACTTGTACGTTCCAAACCAACCTCGAATGATGCCGATCGTTTAAGTTCAAATGCTAAAGATAATAATGTATCAAAATTACCATTAAATGATGATATTGTTTCATCACCATATGAAAACGCATCATCAGCCACCAACGTAAGTGCTAAACAGCAAATTTTAATATCATAATTTGATTCGTTTTTCGTTACAGGTACTTAATTTGCTACCTCTAGCATACGTATGTATTTCATATTTGCACAGATTACAGATTTTTCTTATCTAAATTTCATTATTTTAAACCAATGATTAATGTAATTATTTTAATTGATTAGGGTGGTCTACGAGGATCGAAATCTGAACAGGAATTAACGATGTCGATTCCGGAACAACAGCAAACGGTTGCATTTACAAAAGATTTATCGTTGCCGATGAATTTTTTATCTGGTGAAGAAGATGTAAAATTAAGAGAATGTAAAAAAAATCGAAGTTTCAACGTTAAAGTTAAACATTGTCTCTATTAGATGTAACTTATCATAGTCAAGAAAAAGTACCATATCGTGGTGAGTTAATTGTAACCAAATATCGATTATTGTTTGTTACAAAATCACCAGATCCTATTCAAGTATAGACACAGATCTTTAATTTTTGTTTTTGATTATTCTTTTTTTTTGTTTTTTTGAAGATTCTTGTTAACGTTCCAATAGGAATGATAGGTCAGATAGAAAAAATCGGTGGACAAACGCGTAGTAATATAAGTGATAGTGCTGCTTATGGTATTGGACTTACCTGTAAAGTAAGAATAGAACTATTTCTTATTAAACCAATAAAATTTTTTTCTTGGAATAGGATCTTCGATATATTTTTTTTGCCAATAGTAAAGAACAACATCAACGACGCAATTTGTTTGATAATTTGAATCGTTTGGCATTTCCATTTTCAATTAGTAAAGGAGATATTAAAAAACCACTAGCGTTTTATAGTGTAAGATAAATAAATTCAAATTTACTTTTCTTTTTATCGTTGATGACTCATCTGGATTGTTATTAGTACGTGGGGTGTCTGTGTTGTATTCACACGAGACTTTTTTAAAAATCTATAATAGTTTTAAACCAAACTAAAAAGTTCTTTCCTGTGATGATTGATGTTGAGAAGGCACAGTATTCTGTAACAATATCTGTAAAATAATTGTTTCTTAACTCGTACGACTTACCTTGGCATCATTATTTCGCGAGAAAATTTAAACAAGAAGGTTTTACTCATAAGCCGAATGTTTGGTTGAGGTTTTCATAAACTTAATTTCACTCTATAAATATAAACAGCTGATTTATACGTATTATTTCTAATTTCAGTCTTTCTTTGCTTGGAATTATAAGCAGAAAATGTGTCCAAATGAGATTGATGAAGGTTGGAAATTGTTTAACAAAATAAAGGAGTATACAAGAATGGTAAGTTACTTGATGAGTTTAACTCTTGTTGAATAATTTCCTTAAATTTAAACATCTTTGTTTAGGGTATTCAACGAACCGGTGATTCACATTGGAAAATCGACACTGAAATAAATAAATATTATCAATTTTGTGATACATATCCTGATACAATTGTCATTCCATCTAATTTCGAAGCATCACGATTGCAATATGTAGCTACTTTTCGTAGTCGAAATCGCATACCCGTATGTATTAAACAATTCGCTTTCTTTTCCTATCATTTAAACGTTTGTTTTAATAGGTTCTCAGCTGGTATTCTAGTTCAACTTTTGCAACAATAACACGTGCAAGTCAACCGTTGACTGGTCTGAACCGTAAATGTCAACATGATATTGATTATTTACATGAAATAGCAAATACGAATTTAAGAAAAGGTTCAGAATTATTTATTTTTGATGCACGTCCTAAAGTAAATGCCATAGCCAATAAAGCACAGGGCGGTGGATATGAAGACTATCCCGAGTGTGGACTCGAATTTCAAAATATACAAAATATTCATGTTATGAGGGAAAGGTAAAGAAAACGACTAACGAGTCATTTTTTGTTGTTGAGAAAATTTTATTTTTTCAGTCTTAATAAACTACATATTAGTATGCGAACTGCGCCACAAGACGATAAAACATGGTTAAATGATTTAGAAAATTCAAATTGGTTATTTCATATTCGCGTATGTATTAAATTTAATATGAGACTTATTATTCTGAAAACTGCTTTTTCCTTTCCAGGCAATATTGACTTCCGCAAATCGATTAGTTTCTTTAGTTTTTAATGATGAGCGTTCAGTATTAGTACATTGTTCAGATGGATGGGATCGAACAGCACAAGTAAATAGAAGAAAAAAAATTTTTTTTTCCTTTTTAATATTTAATTTTCCATATATATAGTTAACGTCATTAGCAATGCTGATGCTCGATGGATACTATCGAACATTAAAAGGCTTTATGATTCTAATAGAAAAAGAATGGGTTAGTTTTGGTCATAAGTTTTTATGTGTAAGTATAATTTAAGGACAAGAACTTATCTTTTTATAACATTTTTCTAATTAGCGTATTGGCCATGGAGACAAAATCGAATCCGAACGATCTCCTGTTTTTATTCAATTTCTTGACTGTACATATCAGTTATTACAGCAGGTAAAGTAGTTTTTGAAATATGAGTAGACACCCGTTGTCTAGAGGAGAACGAATAGTAACTGATTAGGATGTAAAAAGATAATTCAATGGGCAACAAAGAAAAATATTTACATACTGATTTCGGATCTTCTTTTGTTTTTGGGGCATTGTAGGATCGATATAGAATTTATTATGAGAAGAAACTAGAGTGCACAGTAAATGTTAAATCGGCCCTTGAGAAAAATAAGAATCCTCACTGAGTAACTAATTTTTCTTTTAGTTTCCATCTGCCTTTGAAATTAACGAACAATTATTATTAACGATAGCTGATTATTTGTATTCCTGTCAGTATGGCACATTTTTACAAAATTCTGAAAAACTACGAACAGATATGAAATTATCTGAACATACAATGTCAGTATGGACACCTATTTTACGTGATCGTCAAGCTTATATAAACAAAAATTATAATAAAAATTCCAATGAAACTTTACTAGTAAATAGTA
Source organism: Rotaria socialis (assembly GCA_905331475.1). Taxonomy (NCBI): domain Eukaryota; kingdom Metazoa; phylum Rotifera; class Eurotatoria; order Philodinida; family Philodinidae; genus Rotaria; species Rotaria socialis. The sequence continues at coordinate 19,642 of CAJNYU010000551.1, read as the reverse complement.
CCCATCAAATCAAATTATGGAAAAATTATTATTGCCGTTATTATCAATAAAAACAAATAAATTTCTATTGGAGAAGATGAAGAAATTTCGCAATAACTTGCTTCATCTATCTTAAGCAACTCCGTCCGACACGTTATAAATATTTTGAAAACGGAAAAATCAACAGTACTTTTTTTATTTTTATAGTCATATCACATATATTTTCTTATGCTTGTTTAATATCGCTTAATTATAATTGATTTGTTTAAATAATAAACATATGTATAAAAATAAAATCATTTCTCTATTTTAGATTAAAGTCTCGGTTATATTTATCATCACCAACAAAAAGAAAATAATCAGCAATGACCTTAAGCAACGATGAACTCGCCTGCGTCTATGCATCACTTATCTTAGCTGATGATAATGTTGATGTCAAAGGTGATAAAATCGCAGCGATCTTAAAAGCTGCCAATTATGAAATTGAATCATATTGGCCAGGTCTTTTCGCCAGTGCATTAGAAGGTGTCAAAGTCACAGATTTAATTAGAAATGTTGGGTCAGCCCCAGCTGCTGCTCCTGCATCCGCACCTGCTGCCACAACAGCCGCTGCTGAAGATAAGAAAGCTGCGGGTGGTAAAGAAGCTGCCAAGAAAGAAGAAAAGAAACCCGAAAAAGAAGACTCCGACGAAGGCGAAGATATGGTAAGATTTAAATATTTTGTTTTGCAACTAAATATGTTCATTATTTTCTTTTCTTTTCCTAGGGCTTCGGTTTATTCGATTAGAGTCCATCAGTTGTTAACACACATAACATAATTGTCATCTATCGATTTTTTTTGTAACATCAACTTGTGTGTGTCTATTGTTTGCGAATTGAAAAAAAAAAGAAGACAATTGTTGATGTAAAAGAAAATATTATATTTTCAATCGAATCACAAGAATAATAATTTACGATGAAAACTTTTTCTTCTCAATTGAGGATAGGCTGTAGTGCTGCATTAAAATACTTTCTTCTGGTTGCATTAAAGATTGTTTACGATTAGATATAGATTTATAAAGGAAAGATCAGTACTTTCATATTGAGTTTGAAATAGCAATTCATAGTAATCTCAAACATTTTCCAGTTTCTACCAAAGTATCATAGCAGAATTTATTAATGTATGCTTGGAGGAAGTATTTTGTATGTTACATATCGAGACTCTGAGTATCTCGGTCGAGTTGCTATTCGAAATTTTCTTACCGAAAACCACCATCTATTCAGATCAATTATTCAAAGACAGTTTACAAAAGCTCTGCGCCCATAGGGCAATCAATAAAGTCGAATAGAAAAACTAGGCACTTCTCTATGTACGATTGACAACAACGCTTATATTTAAAATTAGTGAAATGCTACAGTTTGATAACTATCATATGCACCGGGAAAATTTTCTTTTACAAATACGAAGTTCACTTTCGAAAATATTTTCTGAACCAAAACAATAGTCTTATGCATCATCATGTGACTAATCTAATCTACACATGCCATATTGAGTAGAATTGCCAGAATCCTTTTTTGATACAATATGATATAACCATTCACATAAAACGAACGGATCGATAGATTTTTATTCAACATACAGCAACAAATCAATAAGAATAAACATAGTCTTGACTAATATTAAACATTTCAAAATCATAGCTAATCATGATCATAATAATAATTAATGAAATGCACTTTGTAGCTGATGAACGTGCATCATTTCTTGAATGAATGTTACTATGCGTTGCTACAGATCCATCTTTTGTTATTATTACATGTGATTGATGATTGGATTTTCTATCATCATCGAAATTAGAAGTTTTTTCATAATTATATACATTATTTGAATATTCTTCACTTGACGTTATGCTCACATCATTGTCATCATCTATCATCCACGAAAACGATTTTCATAGAACACAAAAATAAATCTTTCATTAAAAACTTACGAGGACAATATTGATGTGTTGCTACATTCGGACATTCATTGATCGTTGAATTTAATGGCGAAATGCGTGTTAAATGGCATGTTTTTTCTAATAATTCATTTGTCATATTGTCAAACATCACTTCATGAAAATCCACTGGCCGATAACTATTGGTATTTGTTCCCCATTTTTCAAGAAAAACGATATAATATGAACCCTGCTCAAGCGATTGACAAGCTGTATGGTCTGCTTTAATACCTTAAACAAAAACGCAGCTCTATGTTTTTATAATCGAATAAAGAAAAAAATGAACTGGTCTTACCTGCTTCAGTAATTTTTATTTCCTTTTCAACATCTTCTCCTTTGAAAATACAGTCAACTTGAAGTGTAACATTAAAGAGCAATTCAGTCTTCGATTGAAGATAGATTTGTTTTTCTATTGATGCGCCATAAACGATAATGGGTGAGCGGGAAATTTTCTCCGGAAATGGAACACCACTATCTATACATCGATGACGTCTTGCATTAGTTTCAATAAAAAATATTAAGCACAATATCAATGTCATGCGAATCATTCTTGGTTGATGTTGAATACTTTTAAACGTGTGAACAAAAAGAAAACGTTCAACTAATAATTCGATTTTTTCACAGAATGAACTATCACGTTTGACCGATGGGAATTCATGCGAACGAAATGTTTCTCTTGGCTAGGTAGAATGGAAGAAAAACATTGAGAGACGAACGCATGTAATGGGTCAGAGGTTAGTGTTAGTTCATTTTCAATCAAGAATAGGAAATGAGACAATTCTATCGATAAAATAATGGCGTCCTGTACACATGCTCTATTTGATTCAGTTGTATCCTGAAAGAATTCTCTTCATGCAGAGAGAGAGAAAGAGATAGTTCGTTGGTTTAGAAAAAATAATATTTTTGTTTTCATTAGTTTGAATTGCCAAACAGAGAAGCCCAAACTGGAGAATTTCAACAATGTTTAACCTACTGGTCTCACTTTACGATAATAATTCTGTGATGAAATTTTCTGATTCAGAAAAATAAGCAACAATAAAACAGAACGAGAGACCTCTTGGATAGAAACAGAAACAGCGCACGTAATATTATTTAATATGTTAATTGATCATTAAAACAAGGTTAGCAACACATGGACTGCTATCCAAAAAGAAAAACCAATGTAATTCTTTTCTTTTTAGCATATTGAGAAGGATTTTTGCTAATACTCCTTTCTATTCAATTTGCATATTCATGCTAAATTGTACTGATTCACCTTATGTAATTCGATGCACAATTTTTTTCAACACTTTTTATGTGGAAGCAGCTGAGTCTATTTATTTTTTTGTACTCACAAGTAACTTAGTGCATATTGTGGTACTATCATACATCAAGAGTCAATGCTACGTGCTTTTACTGATCTTCAAAACAAAAGGCGACAATTCATGTTTCATAGAATCATAAAAATGCATATTATTATTGACGCCTAATTTTAGGGGCAAAATAAAGATTGATTACACGTGTAATAAATAAACAAAGCAAGTAAATGGAATCATTCGTTTTTTACATGCTAATATGACGAGACAGATATCGTTCTTTCATTCTTATATATTGATTAAATAACACCGATAAAATATGTGTGATAGAATGATTAATGATTGTTGTTGCTACAGTTATTGTGAAGTTGTCCGAATAGAAGTCTGTATTTTCTCCTATCGCTTTCTATGTACACTGTAGCCGGTCACTGTATGACATGCAACATGTGTGACACAATAATATCCATTGGAGCAATAAAGACAAATACAATTATATCGTTGACAGTACAAAAAAAACCATATGCTGCAGCAAAGAGTGTGTCTGTCTAGCTGTTTATTATAACAACTTCATGAACTAGTTGTAAGAGGCTAACAAAAAAAAAAGAAGAAAAAGAAAAAGAAACTTCGATTATCGCATCGCGAATAGGAGGTCAACGAAAGAGGAGCGGACATACATCGACATATGCGCACGTAGGATAAAGAGGATAAAAGCACAGCGTGACGAACCGATTATCATCCAGCCGGCAAATTGCATCAAGTACGCGTCTCTATGTAATATTTATTATTGAAATTCATGAAATGTTCTGCTCGTAAATATTCCTTTCAACAAAAGAAAATTGGTAAATAAACCAAGGATCAGTATATTTTCAGTAGGCTCATCTGATAGATCTGAAATTGCGATTCTGAATTAGATTGTCCATCATCCGAGGATTCCTTCGTTGCTAAACAAGGGCATAACAAAGGGGGAAACCAGTGTTGATACTATATATATATATATCCATCACCAATTCTTGGTCGATGACGTTGACGATGACGAGATGAGGTGTAGTCTTTTAGTGTCATCAACGATGGATAATACAACGCACAGATTATCCTGTCAGTGACCCAACAGAGCAACAGCCATTCGTCAAAAAAGCGAATCTCGTTGTAAGGGTGAAACCTCTACACGCCACAAATGTCCATATCATTTGTCTATGTACATTGTCAGATGCTGAGATGAACAAATAACAAGGCTGCTGCATGCACTTACTAATGTAAATGTAAATGTCATTTGCCTTTTTGTACAGGCATTCTTTTCTTTTTGTAGTTGCATTGCATCATATGTTAGATGCCTAATCAACACTCATATGATCAGTATCGCTTTTCTGATAAGAAATCAAAGTTCGATACAGCAAAAAGGTAAGAGCCGTTTTTTTCTTGTAGTTTTTTGTCTGACTATCGATACGATCTATTCTGTTGGCAACAATAGATCTGACTGATGTCAATAGATGATCTATTCAATATTGACCGATGGTTAGAGACAGAGAAAATATCCAGATTCGTACTTTTTCTTTTGAATATCGTCACCTATGAGTAAGTAATCCTTTGTGATTAATTTCAATATTCATTCAATTTTATTTTTCTCCTACGAGAAACATGAGAGAGAACCCATAGGTTTTTTGTTGGTTTTTGGTTTAAAGCATCTGATATTTATTGTATATTTTTCTATTAAATATATATATCTATATATGCTATTTGATTTATTGAGTGTCTTCGATTTGTACTATGGCCTTGAATGAAAAAAAAAGAGAGAAAAGCATTAAAAACAACAGAGAAACATCGAAGGCTTTCTGTCTACTCCTATATACGATTACGCATATGCTTGCACATTCTTCCTTCATTTTAGTAAGATTTCGTCCCTCAGTTCGAGTGTCGCCATCGTTTGTGTGCAATGCATAAGAAAAAGAATACGACAAAAACGAAATTAGGACATGCATACACATGCCTGCATCAAGCATATGTGTGTGCGCGTGTGAGAGAGAGAGAGAGAGAGAGAGAGAGAAGGAGAAGCAGAGAGCACAAAGACACGAAAAGAAAAGAGACAGAGAAAAAAATGATTGCATTAGCGTAAGTCGTGCACTCGAATACGCATACGTAAAAAAAAGGGGGAGAATAGAGCAAACGCTGTTAGCGACTGGTGCAAACATTTTGGGTATTGTATGCACCGCATTTCGCGTAAAGAACATACTCTTTCTCTCTTTTTATTTTTTCTTCATACAGGTTGAGTCGAAATTTTGTTAATAGTAATAGTCGTAACATCAGCTGTTAGAATAATTCACGTAAGAATTAACTTGAACTTTCCTTTGTTCTTTCTCAATCTTTCGATTAATACCAATGATTTGTTTTGAACATCATCGATATACGAGTATCCAGTAACTATTATCTACGATTAGATTTTTTTTCTTTTTTTTTGTTACAAAAAACAGAGAGAAAGCGTTTCGAGAAATAGAGACAGAGAGAGAGAGAGAGAGAGAGACGGAGAGAGTGTAAGCGAGAAAAAGAGTCAGAAAAAAAACAGCGAATAACTATAAAAGTGTCTTTGTATTACTTTTTTTCGTATGTTTGTCACCACCTTAGCATTTGTGCGTAAGCAAGAAACAGTAACGCAAGATGCGAAAGCAATTACAACCAAGGCAAGCGCGAGGGAAGAAGAAAGAAGCTCGAAGGCCATGGCCTCTATGTTTGCAAACGCAAGTATCGTAGTAAGATATCTCCATAGCCAAAAAAGGGAGAGAGAAAGAGAGCGAGAAGCAAAAGAGTCGTTGCCTTTGTCGTGCGCGACTATTTGTATTGTCATTACGATTATGGTCCTGATAGGCGACAGTAGTCTCCTTGTGGCGAAAAAAAAAACTTTTTTTTATAACCATATTCAGTCGATCAGGTGAGTATAGATATGTACATATGCGTATATGTACAAATATTTCCTATCAACAATATTTCCATTGATCGTTACATGGCTTACTGATCAGTCATAAATGGAAACAAACTTTTATCTGACAGTTTAGCCGTGTATGGATCTAAGGAAAGTATACCTCGATTATATTGATGTGTTCTCTTCTTCTTTCATGTGCAGAATGTAATAACATGTAATTTATGTGGAAACTATATACTTCCTTTTTTACCCGTTGATAAAAATTTATATAATTCTGCTTTACTGAAATCATCGAATCAAATGAAAAATAAAATCTACAGGCAATTATAACATGTATAGCAATATTGGCTTCAAACATTTATTCCTTACATTGACTTTGCATATAGAAAAACGACATTACAATCGTATAATCTACAAAATATCAATTTGTGTTTGACTACGAACATGTATTTTTTGTAATTTTGTTTTAGGCAAAGAAAATAACTAAGACATACTAATAAGATTATTACAAAGCTGAGTACACTGACTGATCGAGATCTTGATATGAAATATTAAATTAATCTCAAATATTCTATTTTGTTTTTGAATACTTCAAAAATGTAGCTTTTAAATACATAAAATAAAATAGTAACAGTTTTCAATCGAATAAAAATTCTATTCAGGACTTTGTATTTGGACATCGATTATTTTTGATTGAAAGAAGGAACAATTTAGTATCTGTATAAGAGAATGACTTTTGCATACCAAATGATGGAATCTAACGAAATACTCGGTAGAAAAAAAATAGATGAGTGAAAACATCTTCATCTTTTTATCAACATTCCAAAGTTTTAAACATATGATATCGATAAATTTCTTATCATTCGTATATGTCTATAGCATGTATGAACAAGTTGTCTATAAAAAAAAACAATGTTCAGCATATTTCTTTTTCTTTTTCATTTTGACCCCGGTCATTAAAGATAACAATATAAAGAGCAAGTCTCATTGATTGAATGGTAAATTTCAATACTAAATAAATGTAAACAAAGAAAAGCAAGATATACACATACAGTAGATAAAATTTCTTTCCGAATGAAAACGGATATGCATCGATAAGACAGGAGATAAAATAAGAGAAGGGATCATATAATAAAAATTGTAATCATTATTGTCTCAAATTGATTTTACTTTTTCGACGATGCTACGTGTGCTATTTGTTGGTATATTCATCTTAAGTTGTATTGTTGAGACTCAAGATGCTCTGTTGACAGATGGGAAATCGTTTCAAGATGTAAGAAAATATTTATAACTCTCTTTGTTTAAAAGAACAATAGACCGTAAAATTTTCAGATTATCGATGAACAAATAGGTAAAGCAATGACGAAATTATCAAAGAAATTGCAGGACAAGTTAGAAGTATTGAAAGATAATAAATATGCAATAAAACTATGGAAACTCTACAAGAAATATTATCGCAAAAATTACACATCACCTAATGAAGAAAAAGAACGTTTAGGGAAATTTATTGATAATTTAAAAATAATTATTCAAGAAAATTTTCGTTTTGACGAAGGAGAGAAATCATTTAAATTACAATTAAATCAGTATGGTGATATGAGCTTAGATGAATTTCGTAAAACACTAACCGGTTTGAATGAAGATGGGCAAGGTGAAAAACCAGCCGGTGATAATATTGAACAGCAAATGAATCAACGTATGCGACGTTTTCTAGTCGATTCTGTTAAGAAGAAAATTAAGAAGAAACTTAAAGAAAAATTTCTTCCCGGTTATAAAAAGCCAAGTAGTTCATCGAAATATTCTGTACCGGGATATTATCCATCAGGTACACGCATAAATACTGTCACTAAACGACCAGCAAGTCCTGTAGCAGCAAAAGGAACTGTTGATTATAGACAATATATGAATCCAATTGAAAATCAAGGTCGCTGTGGGTTCGTTTTAACTTTAAATCATATAAATTCCTTCTTTATCCATATATTCTTTATGTAGATCATGTTATGCATTTGCTGTTACAGCAGCTGTCGAAGGTACACTTGCATTCAAGACTGGTTCAAAGATCAAATTATCAAAACAAGAATTAATTGATTGTTCATCAAATAATGGCTGCTCGGGTGGTTATTTAGGTGCAACATTAGAGTATATCAAACAGCATCGAGGTCTTTCATCTGATTCATCTTATCCATATAAAACTACACAACAATCATGTAATGCAAGATCATCCAAAGTCGGTGCTATAAGAGGTTACGGAAATACGATGCGAGGTGACGAAGAAGGTATGAAACAAGCTTTAAGTACATATGGACCATTGGCTGCAGCTATTCATACAACCACAGATTTACAATTTTATGGTGGATCTTCAAGTGGACGTGGAGCTGGCATCATTGATATACCAGCATGTTCAAAACAAGTCGATCATGCTATTGCTATTGTTGGATATGGAACCGAAAATGGAAAAGATTATTGGCGTATGTAACTAATTGGATTGTTTGAAAAAGAGAATTGATTTTTTTTTCATTTTTAGTGGTTCGAAATTCATGGGGCGAAAGTTGGGGCTTAAGCGGCTATTTTAAAATAGCACGTAATAAGAATAGTATGTGTGGTATTGGTACATATGGTTATTATACTATCGTTTAATCTGGTGTTCTTTTTTTGTCGTCATGATCATTGGTTGCGGCCAATTGAATAATTTTTCTGTATCTTAAATAATAATAAAAGCATCTTTCTCTGTTTTTTCTTAAAAATAGAAATTAGCGACCCAAGTTATTCGATTTGTTATTTTCAAATTTTTGAGTGAATAAACAAAAATTTCTTCCTGATTTCAAAGACAAAAATCGCATGTTATCGTCGTGAATGCCATTGCATCAAACGAGTCAAAAGTATACTTGTCAATTAGGATATAAATTACAAGGAAACATCCGATGAATGAAAAGGTGCACTTTTATAACACAACTCATTGACAAAGATGTAAATATGATGAATATGAATTTATAATTACACTTGTGAATTTTTAGTAGCAGACCATTTTTTTTTTATGAATAACTTTTTAAAAATGTTTTGTTGTTTTCACTGTGAACATATCATATTAACCGAGTAGATCAATATAGAACTTTCCAGAGAATAATTCTAGATGAACCTTATGTAAAAAATTGGCTGGAATGATTTTAAAGGGAAACAAACGTTTTAAGAAAAATATGGAGACAAGACTGTCGATCAGCGAAATGACTTGTCTGTTACTATGGAATCATGCTCACATGTCAGATGCATGCTTCTTCTCTTTTCCCTGTCTATCTGCTTAAAAACTTAACTTATTTCAAGTGAAACATGACACTCCTACATACGATTTCCAAGAAGTAAGTTGTTCCTTCTAACATTTTAATCTTTATTTTCTGTAAAAACAAGAATCGTATCAATGATTTGCAATATCTTACGATTATTGGTATTTGTGTTACTAGTCAATACTATATTTGGTTCATACGGAGCGCGTAATGCCAATCAACAACTTTACAAACTATTAAAACAACGTTCAATCGACAGCGACAATGAATATGTTTGGTTTACAAGAGATACACATGACAACTTCAATGATGAAAACATGAAACCAAATCATCAACGAAAAATACACAATCGATTTCATTTGAAAAATCGTCACAAGACTTTTAATCCGAAGCATACTGTTGGTGAAAATGCCATGTAGTAATCAAAATATTTTTTTATGCTAATAAAAGATCTACAAAAGCATTTTATTAATCGCTTAGAATATGAATGATTTTTGTTTTTTCATAAGAATCCATATATCGGAGTGTCCTGATAAATTCCGTGGGAACATTCTTTGCAAATAATTTTTTCGCTGGAATCCCGACAAGCGCTGCGATGTGTGTAATAATCTGAAAGATCTTTATTCATGGGGGGGATTTCATTATCCTTGCTTATTCTAATATTTAGCTACATTCAAAGTCAAGCATTCATTGGCATAACTAGATAAATACTAAATAAAAATGATGTGATATACATCACTTTTTTGCATATAAATGCATGAAGGTATCGTTTTAAGAAAGACTCTATATATTATTAAAGCCTGCTTCTACATGCAAAGTTTTGAGTTCAGTATATAATTACGTTCATCTCCCGTCGGTTACTGTCAGATGCAAATCTGTCAGTTGACACATACAGCCCTTGATACTCGTTTATGGTTATTAAATTTTGACATGTCAAATACAACTGTACTCATATATAGACGCTGAAACATTTGAACACGTGCGCGCCTGCTGATTTATATATTAGTGTAATTGTATTTTCTTGTATAACTATGTTATCAATCATAACCTAAATAAACATTTTTCTTATAAAACCAAAATCTCAGATATACGATCAGCTTGCTCTACAAGGATACTGTGTGTGGGTCGCTTAAGAATAGGGTTAAATTCTTTCTTTTTAGATGAGCTTCTATTATAAATTTCTATGAAGTTAAAATCCGATAAATATTTGGTGTGATGACACACGTTCGTATTAGTTTACTTTAGTTGAAATAAACTTTTATGTCATATTTTATTGTAATGTATATTTACGTTTCTGTCATTTAGTCAATTCTCTCCAATTACAATTCCATGATAATTCTATATTAAAAGAAATGACTGACGTGTCAATAGACAGAAAATAAATTATTATTTATTGTATTTGATATTTATTCCGGATTATTTTTTCTATGATAACAAAACTCCCAGTAATATAAGATCATACAATTTTTCTTTTTTTGTTCACATACACTTTGTGAAATTAACTCCAACAAGTTGATTTTCTTTTTTGGTTATTACAACAATGATCTTATCAGGAATTCGAAACACTATCCAACTGATATTTATTCTATTAGCGTTAAATGCTGTGCTAGCTGCTTACAATAGACCTTATAATCATGGTCCAACACCTCTACACCTAACGAGCAATCAACGATCGGCCGATACTGGTTACAAATATGCTTGGTTTACTAGAGACATTCATGATGATATGAATAGTGATGAAGAAAAGGCTTCTCAACAACAACTATTTCCACAACGAATCGTACAAGCGAGAATTCTCAATAGTATTCTCAATCGAAAGTTTCTAAATCAAGATGAATCTTCACCTTCATCAGATGAAAAGCCCTAAGAAGTAACCCTTTTTTAAATTGTATAACACAATACAAATAAATAAAATAAATAAATAAAATAATATGAAGCAATGCATTATTCATTGATTTTGATTCCATCAAGTCATATGAAAAAACACTGATGACTTGAATTTAGTAATTCGGTGTCACAATGATACACACAGAAGAATCAATAGAATCTAGATAAGCTTCGATGAATTCTAAGAAATCTTAAATACTTTCCAAGTCGACAGAATGAAATTCATCGCTCAAAATTTAGATCAGCTGTAAATAAATAGACTATTTTTCAAGCATCTGTTCATGACGTCATTTTAGTTATCTAGAATTCCGATTCTTTCGACAATATTAACTTGTACTATCGAAGAAGTTCCAAAGCTAATGAACACTATATTATTATCTCAGAAAAAACTTCTTCCATTATGAGAAGCTGCTGTGCCTATAGAACAAAAAATAAAAACTCGACACATCTTCACTGTTGTAATATATCTCACAATACGATCGACTAAAGATTGAAAATTTTGACCATTTTTTTCAATGAAGCTTGATTAATATTCATGTGCGCAGATACTAGTAAGATTCAAGGATGCCCTTCGACAACGATAAAAAAAAAGATTATATTTTACAATTTCGATTAGAAAAAAATCGCAACGATAATTGTCTAAGGATTGATCAAATGACCTTCAATCAAATATGTCAGACCATTTTTCATTCATGACACCCTACATTATCGTTATAGATTACAAGCCATAAAAACCATATTGGGCTAGCCTGGTATGCGTCAGCTTTCCGATATTTTATCAACAGACAAGAGTATTCGTCGGAGTTTCACCGACACGCATCAAAGTCTACTTGTATTTTCTAACTTTTCAGTAGTACATACAAGATCATCAATAGCAGTATCAGAAAAAAAGCAACAAACCATGAACACAAAAATGCGGAATACATAAATGAAAAAAAAACTTCACACAAATGAATAAACTAACCCGTATTTTAATAGATAACTTTAAATTCGCTAATAAAATACGTTTTAGTTTGCCTCATCTCTTGATGTTTCTAGCAAAAATCATGCTTAAGTATATATACGAATAAACGAAAGAAACTTACAACAAAAATCAAAAAAAAAACGAAATACAGGAGCTAGAGAAATATTAGTCTTATTGAAATTCTTTTTGTTGATGTTCATTTGATAAAAAATTTTAGATTGTTTATATCTCATTCTTTATCTAATGTTTAATCGTCGCGATCATCAGCGTGATTTGTTGAATCGCCACCGTGTCCATCACGTGTATCAGGTTCGGTACAATCGCGAGCAAAGTGACCTGGCTTTTGGCATCGATAACAATTACCTCCACCACCGCCACCTACAAAAGAAAAGTAAAGTTTAAAATATCAAATCAAACATTAAACACGATCAAAGCTTACCTCGGCCACCACGGAAACCGCTACCACCTCGAAATTGAGTTGCACGTGGTTCCGTACAATCACGACTTATATGACCTAAAGAGAAAATCAATGTTTAATAGAACATCATTAATTAGAAGAAAAAAAAGGAATCTAACCTGGTTGATTGCAGTTGTAGCATACGTTTTGATTGCTATCCGATGGACAGTCGCGAGCCAAATGACCTGATTGATTGCATCGATAACTGAAAGCAATGATCACAAGATGAATACAACTAAGCAATATAATCTCTTACCAACGACTACCTGATCTATCATATGATGAACCACCACCATAGCCTCCTCCTCCACGACCTGAACCGCCTGAAATTTAAAAAAAAAGTAAAATAAAACTTTAAAGGTTGTTTTTCGCGAGTTCTTCATCTATAATTTATGGTTTTGTCCCTTAAAACTTTCGAAAGAACTTATTACTAAATAGATTATCTATTCAAGACAAACACTGACCATATGAGCCACCTCGTCCTCCATATGAACCGCCGCCACCGTACGAACCTATAAATATAAATTCAATGATTGAAATACCGAAAGCTTTTGCTGTGTCAAACCTCGTCCACGACCAAATCCACCACGTGAACCTTGGAAAAGTTCAAAAATAAATCACATTAACAAGAAAATCGTTTTCTGTTACCTCCACCGCCGCCGCCGCCGCCGCCTCCTCCACTATTATCGCCGTCAGGACATTCTCGAGCAAAATGACCTGGCTAGAAACATAAAGTAACAATTAAAAACTAAGTGAACAAAAAAAAATGAAATCTTACTTGATTACATTTGTAACATACACTTGCTCTTGAACTCATTTTTTTGCTGTTACGATATTACTATGATGTTAATTATTTTCAGTTTTTCTTCGACTACTTCGCTCTCCTTCACGCCCCCTTGCCTTCAACACCAACTTGACTCCTGAATCTTAAAAAATAGAAGAAAAACATCCGTGACTCATAAAAAGTTTATCTTGATCTTTTTTTGTGAATTAAAGTGCGCAATGTCTATGAGTTAGAAGAAATTCTCAGTTTGTTATCGAATATTTCAATTGCTAGTCATTATTATTCTTTGTAGATATAGCAAAAGCAAATTTTCACTATTAAATTTACAATCAAGCTCATGTTACATAAATATCTCTAGATAAAAAACATTGTTTTATTTTCCTTCACATCTAGTCGTCTTTTCATTCTCTTTCTTAGAAAGTAACAATGAAAAACAGAAAAGTACGGACTAAGTAACACGTATGAAAAAATACGACTAAAATTACAACTGTCTAGCATGATCGTGTCAGAAATAGTAACCAATTGTAATACAGATAATAAACAAAGAAAAGAAAACAACCTAGGTTAACTTAAAATGTGTATATACATAATTTTGTGCCTTCACTTGGCTGTATATTACAAATGCATTGGTGCGCTAAAAATATAGAGGAATGAATGGAACTAACTGAATGGTTCGATCGATAGACCATTCTCTGAACAAGAGGGAAAAAAGAAAGAAGAGAAACTTCATCTCTCTACAAATTGGGGAAAATTTTGCCTGGCGATTTGACAAACAGCTACGTGTTTTAAATTCGCTTCCTTAGTCACTTAGAAATATTTTCAATAACAAATAACCAATGAATTCATCATCTACAATAAATTGTTGTTGTTGTTTAATATGTTCAATCATGTCTTCGCTGTCCAATATAAATTGTTGTCCACAGCATTTATCATTATTAAATCGATCATCACCTTCGAGATTGTCAGCACCAATTGTTTACATGATGTCTCCAGCAGTAAATGATTGGTCAAACTTAGAATGTCATTGTCGATCACGTTGTTCGAAATTGAAACGATGCCATAAATCTTGTTCTTCAAGTTCATCTACGTCATCAAAGCCTGGACGACCGAGAAAAAAACAAGCCGTAGCTGAACCATCGACTGTAAGAATTCTATGAAATAGTAAAACAAAGCGATGAAATATAGATTAATGTATCATTTTTATAGGATACTATAGAAAACAATGATGTTTTACTTTCTCCAACTAAAGAGCAACATGAGTCGTTATATATGGAATCTCTTGAAAAATCAACTGCCTATCAACAGCGTGGAACAAATCAGTTAGTATCCGTAGTTTATTGTTGCGCTTTCAAAATCTTTTCTTTAACATGAAACATGAATAGAATTTTTTTCCTCGCTGATTTGAAACCGTACACTTGAAAAATAGTATTTGTATAGGAACAAGTAGAGAGAGAGAGTACAGACTACTCGTAGAATATTCCTAACTTATTCAAATTTATGAAGATTATTTGAGAGTTTAATTAATTTCTTGATAGTCAATATCTGGTTAAAACTGCCAAGAATATATCACAAGAAACAGTATTACTCCTCTCTTGTTGAATTCCATGCAAAAGAACATTACAATCGAGCACGAACAGATCAAACTTTGTAGACTATTCAGTTACATGTATTGAGGTTTTACTTTCAAATGACGACTAATTGATTCATCTTCTAGTCTTCGCACTCCATTATCACCATTATTTCCATCGCATTCTTTAATCAATACAGAGATGAATAGTAGAAAAAGTAATAAAAGTTCGCAATACAACATGAGATCATCTACTCCAATTACAACTAGAAGCAAACAAAGAAATAGTGACGAAGCGTAAGTAAATAATAAAAGTGATTCCATATTGAAGAAATACTTGACTTTTCATTCATAGTGAATCGCCAATGGAATATCAATCAAATCAGCAGCAAATCAATGCTCAACCACCTTCATCACCAGGTTTGTTTGACTTCTATACGCGGACTATTATTAGATTTTACTGTGTATCTTAAAACGATTTAGAAAATTTAACTATACTTTTTTTGTAGTAATGGGTTGAGCAATTTATTATCTTTCAATATCAATCTTATTTTACCTTTTTCTTTCTCTCTACATATATTTTAGTTTATTCTCCACGTATTATTTTAAGTCGTACTGTTCATGTTAAAGAAGAAGGTGAAGAATTATTCCTAGATAATCCTCAAATAACTATTAATATGGCTCAGGCAATTGAACAAATGTTGGCACCAACAGATTTACAACCCAAAATTGTCCTCCAACGTGTATCCGTCGGGGGGCTATAGAATCATAAATAATTATCTTGTTGATGACAATCATAAACATATTTTCTTATGTTACTGTTCATAGTTTTCTTTTCTGTTATCACTTATCTTTTCGTGAATTTTTTTTTTTTTGTTAAATTCATCTCAATTACTTTAATACAATAGATAGGAATGAGTTCTGATTAAAAAAAATAAACAATGAAGAATTTTTCAATTCAGATGTCAAATTTAGAAGAGAAATTGAATATATTGAAAAAAAAGAAATTAACAGCAAAAACAATTGTTGAACAACAACGAAATGAAATACGTTTATTAAAATCTACATTAACAATAAATGAACGTTTAGAAGACATTTATAAGCGATTCGATAATAAACAAAATATAGATAAACATCTTTATAATAAAATCCTTCAAAAACCCAATGATAAACATGAAAAATGTTCTTTAATTGAACAAATTCATCGATCTATTGAAGATTTATCAAATTTAATTGAACAAATTCTAACTATTCTTTCAATCAATAATAATATTGATTTAAAAAATCAAGAATTTAATTGTGTTTTAAAAAAACAAAAAGAATGTTTTCAATTAATTAAATGGAAACTATCAGATATTTATGCAAGTCGTATTGCTGATGAAGTCTCTTGTATAACCAGTTGAATTAGACAAAGAAAAGTCTAGTTTTTCGTTTATTTTTCAGATCGAATGGATTTCAGCAACAGCGATAAATTATGTTTCGAACAGTTAAATTTACCTTCAGGTTTACTTTTTGGATTATATGCCATGGGCTTTGAAAATGGTCCATCGAACACACAAGCACTTATTCTTCCACATTCATTATCTGATCAGAGTCAAAGAAATATGATTGTACAATCAAAAACTGGAACTGGAAAAACGGTAGGCAACAGATTCTACGTCTTATTTTTCAAATAAGGTTTTGTTTTAGGTTTCCTACATGATACATATCCTAGCTCGTATTCAATATGGTCTTTCTCAACCACAAGTATTAATTATCGTGCCTACTATTGAACTTGCTTTTACAGTTGGATCCGGTATTGAAAAAATGTCGGCTTATCTACCCAATTTACCAATCACTTATGTTACTTTTGCTCAGTTAATAGAAACCCCATTCGATACACCCATCGTTATTGGAACTATCGATACATTTGATTCATTTCAATCATTAATAAATTTTTCTCAACTCGAAATGCTTATTGTTGATGAAATCGATACAATGATTATTCGTGATGATTATCGACAATCTTTACTGAATCTTTTTGATAGTGTACCAATCACTAATCATTGTCAAATACTTGTATATTCGTCAACATTATCTGAACAAATACTGAATTTTACCAAGGAGCTTATACCCAATTCAATTCTTATTAAACAACGATCTGACAAGCAACACTTATTAAATGTCGAACAGTTTTATGTTACGTGCGATGATGAAACTGACAAAGATCTTATCGTAAATACTATTCTAAGACAATTTATGACTGAACAAATTATGATTTTTTGTTTCGATGATCAAACAACGGAAAGACTTTATCAACAAATTAAGAATGATATGAAAAAACAGTACGTCTTAGAAATCAACAGATCAGTTCAGAAATTTATATTAGAGATGTGTTGGGTTTGGGTAAGATTAGGCATATTCTTATCAATCAGCTTATGAAGTATAACAAAATTCGCCATTATTCTTAAGAATCACATAGGTTCATTGTCAAAGTAATGTCCTTTCTCTATAGATAATTTTTTTTGCATGGAACTAGAATTTCAATCAATATATGACTCACGTCAGTGAGAATCCTGATGCTTGGATTTTGATAGAGGTATGCGTTGATTTCAGCTAGTTTTTAGTATTAATATAAAACTCTATAGATATCTGTAATTACTCTGTAGTTATTAGTTATAAATCCTCAAATGCCTTTACATATTTTTCTTTTTGTACTCAGTACTCGAATTCTAACTACTAAATTCAATGATCAACATCGTGTTTCACTTATTGAAGAGTTTCGTACGAATTCCTTTCGAATATTTCTTCTATCTGCTCAAACATCTGCCACTACTCATGGTATCGATTTAGATAATGTTAGCATTGTAATTAACTATGATTTACCATGTTCACTTGGTATTCATTGTGATCTTGATTATGTTACGTATCATCAACGATTAGATCGATGCGGACGTTATGATAAACATGGTTATTTAGTAAGAAATAACTGATTTATTTCGAATTAATTTTTCTTTATTATTTATAGTTTAATTTAATTCAAACGTTAGAAGATTGTAATATTCAACTTGGTCAACAAAATTATTTTTCTTTTTCTATCAAACAAATCGATAGTGATGGTATCCAAAAACTTGTATTATAGTTCTATTTCTTTATCGTTTTTTGTGATTATTTTTCTGTTATTTTTTGTTTTCTCTATCGAAAAAAAAATGAAATGAGAAATTGTCTTGTACAAATACTTTTGTTTTTGTAATGCTTAAGAGACTTTCCTGGAAACAATCGGAGATCATCATAGGAGATGAGTGTTTTACTAGATTTTCAATTAGTCCAGATGCCCATCACGGTAAAGATGATATCTCAATATATTTACTGATACGACTAATAAGGGTCATAGAACTGCAGCAATGACGTGAACCTTATTCGCTACTCAAAAGTTATTTGAGTTAACTTTGATTCTATTTATTCTTTTGGAATTCAATTACATACCATATCACGATTCACATTAATGAGATGAAATGTAAATATTACGCTACGCTAGCGCACCACACCCACAAATTCATGTGGAAGAGACAAAAGGCGCACATTTGCACCTTGTACTTTTCAATATTCCATTTTAATCAATTGACTGAAAATAATGCATATTAATAAGTTTCTATGAACAAGTTGCAAAGGAGGCCAATTAGAAAAATTTAGTTTTGCGTGGTGTGGGTTGGTGTCCATGCATTCAACTTGCGTTTAAGTACCTGGGCGTGTTTCCATGCTTCTCTACCGTAGCGACCGGCCAATCTCGAATGATTTCTGATTTCCACGTGGTTTAGAGTGCGCCTGTTTTTACCTTTGTACCTCTCATTCCCAGTAAATTTCGTATTTCGTTCATGTGGCTATATTCATGCATGGCTCCGACCTAGCAAGTCAATAATTATTTCGGCATTCACCAGCACCGTTCGCTGCGTCCTATTATGAAATAATGTCAAGGTTCGCTTCCCTGTCAGTTAGACAGCATGGCTCGATGAACGGTTTCCACATTCGATTGTGATCCAAAGATTGGCATTGCTCATAGCCCTCAAATCAGGAAACCGTCTTTCCTAAGTAGTACCCCCAAAATACAACGTCTCCCTACCAGACCCGGCGCTCCACGTGAGGCTTGAGCTCAAAATCGAAAACAAAATTTTTCCTCGGGTGCTGTTGGGCACACCAGCGACCTGGCATCTCCCTGCGAGCAACTGCGAGCGATGCGCCGTCTCTGCTTAGGATACCGGATGCGCATGAATCCTTTTAAAGGGATATACTATATGTATAATGTGTTAGTTACAGTTTTGTATCTCGGCGTCAACCATAGCATCGAAAGCATGGCCGATATTTTGGAGATGTTATACCAATCTCTTCCACAGTGGTTTTTATCATTTCTCATGACATAGCATGCTGTTGGGTTGGTTCTGAATAGTGGTCGGTGTCCTTTCTGATGACATACCATGTGTTATTGAAAGTCCTAAATAGTGGTCGTTGTCATTTCTGATGACATACCATGTGTTATTCGAAGTCCTAAATAGTGGTCGTTTTCATTT
>CAJNYU010000550.1:0-18701 GCA_905331475.1 Rotaria socialis | reverse complement strand
TGATCGACCTGGGTACTTCTAAATACTCTTATTGCATCTCCCATGATTTCCAAATTTTCATTTGAAACAATTCGTAATTTTAATAAATTAATATCTTCAAGTGTCATCATTCCTTTTGCTATATTACTTAATGCAATGGCAAAAATCTTATCATCGTTTTGTCTCATTATTTCCATCAATTCGAACAATTCAAAAAGTGACCATAATGGATTATCTACTAAAGCATTATATGAATTGTTAAATTGGAATATGTATTTATCGTCAATTGGTCTTAATTGATTGAAATCGCCCAAAACTATAACTGATACTCCACCAAATGGTTCTCTTGACTTCATTATTTGCTGCAGGCGAGCATCGACCTGCTAAAGCATTGTAAAACCAACCATTGATATTTCGTCTATTATTAATAATTGCAAGCCTTTCAATTTTACTCCAATTTTATTTGAAATCCCGCTATCTAGTTTAACGAGTTTATGTTTGCATTGATTAATTGGTAAACTTAAAAATGAATGTAAAGTCATTCCGTCAATTAATGATGCTGCTTTATCGGTTGGTGCACAGATTGCAGTACGAATAGTTTCTGGATTAGATCCTGGAAGTGAATTATAAAATCTCAGTACCGACTGATATACTGCTTTGATCAAAGTACTTTTGCCAACACCTGCACCTCCATTAAGTAAATAATCTATGTTGTTATACGCTGCGTAACAGGCTTCTTATTTTATATTACTTTAAAAAGAATTATATTTCGATTGAAAAAATTCTATTGAATAAAAAAATTATTTTGATTAAATTAAAATAATATCTTTTTCGCAAGATTCTGATAGAAATAATATTGAATTGAATTCATATGGTAAACTATAAAATTCTATTTGATACAATTGTTGTTTTAGAAGAGTTCTTAAAAATGGACTCTTTTTCGACGTTTCAGGTTATTCAATGAAACGTATTCTAGGCTATCATTTTTTTATAGAAAAAAATTAATTGTTTATAATGTAATGGATATGTATGGGTACAATTGTGTTTCATAGAGGGTTTCAAGCAAATCGATTTTGATAAATTTCATGTAGTGCTATATATAACCTTGCTTTTCGGAGTTGATCTCAATTCAGTACGTACCTGAATACAGGCATTATTTTAGATATATTTGGATTTCTATTTTGATAATTAACAATTATTAACAAATATCTGAATGGAGAAAACAAATAAAGATGTAATCGATTTAAATTCAATTCGATACAGTATGCATAGGGGTTTAGCCAATTCGGGAGGAGAAAAAGAGTTGTATTTGACATAGATGGCCTCAAGTCAAGCATTAATCCGTTATCAGAGGCGACGAAGCGATTTCAGTCTAGGGTAGGCTCACATTTTTGGTGAATGCTGTCTATTCATGTAAAAATAACCGATTCACATTTTTCTCAAATAACTTATGATCGTAAGATTTTGATTCTTTTTCTTTGTTACAAATAAAATGATTTAACCTGATTTGCATCAGATAGACTCTCTAGTTTTTTTTATGAAGCTTTAGTCCAATATTGTCAGTGTCAATCGTGTAATCCATGAAATTTCGATTTTCTACGTTGCGATTCGATACAACCGTTTGAAATTGGATTAAAACCTCATTATTATAAGAAATTACCTAATTTATTTCAATCTGATTCCAGTCCCAATTTTATTTATTTATGAGTTATGAATCAGTCGAAAAGTATTCTTGTTGATTCATTCATTTTTACAATGATGATCGTTGTCGATTTTCTTCCTAGATTTTGATTGCTTATAAATATGATAACTATCTTATGTACGATTGCACCCGAGAACATAGACTCTACAAATTTATATAATCAAAGTTGTATGGAACTATGTTTTTATTGATTCATATTTCTACTTTCAATTGATTTTCTTCTTCTTCTTAAATTTGAAGTATTCTCAATGATTTTTCTTCCACGAACTTTTAACTTAGTTTAACATGATGATTTATAAATATAATCTATAACATTAGTATGTATTCGTCGTATTTTCATTAGAATAGATTTATCAAAAAGAATTCTTGATGAAAGTATATCATATTTTACATGTCGTTCGACATTGTGAATATTTAAAACTTAAAATTCACGGTTGATAAACTTAATACCACTCACAAGTTTTTTTTATTATTATTCGCATGATAAAACTACGTATTTCTTGAGGTCAGCGCAATAACCATCTGAAATGCAAATTCTCAAGTTTAGTATATTTATCAAATGTAACAAATTGAAGAAATAAAATTTAATGCGTCGATACAATTTTATTTCTATATCGAATCCCTCGAGAACCAGATACACATAAACGTATGATAAACATATTTTAACACAAATTATATAGCCACTTCAATAATATCAACAGTCTTTCATTCGGCCAAATTTTCTTCTATTTGATTGAAAACTATGTAAAAAAAAATAATCATATTTGCTCTCATATATACAATATATATATATATATCAATATCACATTATATAGTATTAAAAACACAACGGATATAATCAAACAGTGTATACGATGAAAAACTAAGGCAAATATTGTCTACTAAAGAAATTTTGTTATATGATTGATAATCTGGTACTTCTCAGAAGAAAAAAAGAGTCAGAACCTTTGCATATGACTTGTATTGAAATAAGCAAAGGTAAGAAATATGACGAATCTCTTTATTGATGACATTTACAAGATAAAAAAAAATGAAATGTGTCCTATTGATAACGACAAATGAAATGCGATTAAAGTTCAAAGTAAATCAATAGGTAATACAGCAGTTTTAAATTACTGTTTCACTCGTTTAATTTTCAGACATTTAGTTTTTATTTTCATAAGTAAAAATGACTGAGATTATTCATATTTAAAAAACAGATTGAGAATTGAATAAAAATTTATGCTTAAATTTTTCGTTCAATTAAATAAACCATTAGTTTATAATTGAAGATACTTTGCATTAATTTACATTCTTGTACTATAGTCGATTTTTTTACTCCTCGGTTAATAAATGCAATAAAAAAAACTTCAGAAAATGGATGATGAAGGAAAAAAATCACAATTGAATTATACACTTGTGTAATTTTATGTAAATGTAATCAGAAGTAGAATGTGTATAATGTTTTTTCATCTTTACTCGTTTTTTTTTTATATTCAAAATCAAATAATTCGAAAGCTTTTTAATCTTTTTTTTAATATAATCTTGGCTTAGTAAATATAGTTGCTGACATGTGGATAGATGTCTTTCAAATTTCAAATATTTTCAATAATGAATCCATTGTAAAGTTTCTTCTTTTTTTCCTTTATTTATTTAAAATATAAAATATCAATAAACATTATTACAAGTACTTCATACATGAAGAATCAAATTTTTCGTTTGAAACATTAGCCATATAATTTATTGTACGAAGAATGAGAAATCGCAATACCGAGTGAAATAGATGAAGCGATGCCAAAAATTTCAATCAATAAGATAACACCTAGTACACCGCCAATGATTGGAATTTGATTCCATAACCATGTAATAGCAGCATTAGCACAACCTTCCTTAAAAATAGGCTTATGAAAATCTTGATCTTTATAGCAACTTGCAGGAACTGTATAATTATGTGTGTAATAATCTGTAACATTATCAATGCCACAACATTTAAAATTACGCTCAATATCTTCTATAACATGTTGAAGATCTGTATGATTATTACTATAAATTTCAATAAACAATTCTCGAAAACCCGATTTATAACTATCACGAATCTGAACACGATAGTACAATGTAATAATAAATGCTGCTAATTCGACAATCACTAGAAGACCAAGTATAATAGTATACAAATATAAAAAGACTCGATTTTTGAATAGAGCGCCTAGAATAGAAAATGATTTAGAACTCGCATAAATCTATCGTTATCCTACATACCACAGCAACCAAAGGCCGATAATAATATTGTAAAAACAGCAACAGTAATCAAAAGTATGCCTACTGCTCCTGGGACATCTCCGCTGACAATTTTCACACCGATGTTGTCCGGCAGTGCAATTTCAAATCGGTTGCTTACTTTAACATAAATACCAAAGCCCAATAGTGTAAGACCAAAAAGAAAAAATAATATATTCAATGAGAACAATATTATACGTGTGCACTGAACACCGCACGAAAAACGAGCCATATTGTCAATGTAAGAAAGCTGTATAGAGATCGCTTAACACAAATTGTCTTTATATAGATGAGAGATAAAACAAAACATGACGAATATGTGTCAAAGATAACAGGTAAAAAAATGAGTAACACTCTCATGACCCTAGACAAAATTAGTCAATCAGTCTTTTTTGTTGACTTTTGAAAAGATATAAACAACGTTATGACACATGTATTAGCCATTTTTTCATATTTTCAATAAACTATTTCATTTTTGATTTAGTTCTTACGTAAACTATGATCATGATTTGAACAATTCAATATAATGACATTTTATGTCGACTTTTTAAATGCTCTCAAACGATACAAAAGAAGTATACATTTATAATGTTCAAATAATCTTTCAGCTGACAAAGGCCATTTTTGTTTCTTTTTTTCAATTAATCATATTCGTTAACGATTAAAGATCGATTTAATTGCAGTATATTATGTTATTCAACTGTCGTTTTTTTTTTTTTTGAAAGTAAAATTCATCATTAAAGGCCGTTCTCTTTCTCACCTAGAGAATGTCAAACTTGTTCTCTGGTAATCGTCGATATTTGTGTCACTCGAATAAAATGGCACTTGTTGTCATCAGAACTTTTTCTTTTTTCTTTTTTCGTCTTTATTTTGAAATATTACTTCAATAAAACATGTAGTATTCTTTGAAATTTCTTTTTTGCTTTTCTATTATAAAACAGTACAAATGTTGATTGAAATATGTAAGAATAAATAAACATTACAATTATGAAACTAGCCGAGAATTTGTATGCCTTAGAAAACATTTCACTATTTGATTTTTACTGTTGAATTTCGATTTCTTTCTTTCTCGCACTGGGATGTGTACAAAAAAAAATAGGAGAAAAGAAAATGATGAAAAAAAGAAAATAAAGAAAAGAAATTAATAATAACTGACACGAGATGCGATATCGTCCGTTGACATACACACACAGGTGTGTGTGCAAGTAAAAAAAATGAGAATCCAAATGGTGTTTATTTTGAAATATGAAAAAGAAAACGAAGATGAAAAGAAAAAAGGAATCGAAAATTGAATCGTGCTCTTTTACTACTTTGTGCACAAAAAGGAGAATAATTTTATCGATTTTGTAGACGATAATCGTCTTTTTTTTCTCTCTCATTTTTTTTATTCAAAAGCAGAATTGACATACAACATACAAAAACGAAAAAAGTATATATGTAATCTTTTGCTCTTATGTGTATAATCAATGAGAATAAGTATGGTGCCAAAATGATTTTGACCACGGCGACAATCTAATGAAAGTCAAGTGTTGTATGTAACTGACATGATCGATATATGTATGTTGTCATTTGTTTGTCATAGTTAATGTTACTGTCGAATAGGATAAAGTGAGTGTGTATACAACACTTATCATTTTCAAGTGTTGCTGTATTTTTTCTCTTCATGTATGTGTTGTTTCTTATTGATATTCTTCCAAATAGAAAGAATCTTTTAATATTGTTCAAAACTTCAAAGTGTATCATTTTCTTTTGTATGAAAAGAAAATATAAAAAGGGCGTTACTATTATTTTATTGCATACGTTATGAATCGATTCAGTACACACACGCAGTCTATTGATCGATTGCAAACAACAAGAAACGGAAATTGAAACGTTCGTTCTATTGATGCCGCCAGACAGTAAATGAGTCTTCTGATTATGCTTATTACTTGAGAAATCGATCGAGTACGCGTGTGTGTGTGTGTATATTAGGAATTGAAAACTGTTGATCAACTTAAATGAACATTTGTTTTATTTTATTTTTCTTCAATGAGCATAAGTCTGAAGAATAATTTGTTCACATATATATATATATATATATTCATCTGGAGTAGTGCTTTAGTTCATTTTGAAAGAAATCCACCGATGTGTAGCAGACGTGTGTCTGTTATCATTTTTTTATAGTTTTTTAGCTTCGTAAATATCGTCCATCTCATCAGTATTTTTTCACAAGTTTTCTTTCCTTCCGCTATCGTATTGCCCTAATCACCTCGAGCAGCAAGAGGTGAACCGTTAAAAGTCAATGGCATATCAGCCAAAAAAATAAAGAACGAAGAAGCAGAAGAAGAATCATCGAACATTGTCCATCATCAGCTCGCCTGACTGACTTGAATAAACATCAAGCTAGGCTTCTTCTTCTTCTTCGTCTTCTCCTGTCTATATCTGTCTGTTATGTTTTCATTTTGGAGTGCTTTTTCCCGTTAGGAATGCTTGTTTTCTAAGATTTATTATTTGTATCATCAGATGAAACATGCTGTGGTAGTGTGTTAGTCTTATCCGTATTGTGTACATAGGGAGAAGAAAGTTTTTCATATGTGATGTAGATATAACTTTGCTTCGATCTTATTCATTGTTGCATCACACAGCATGATCCAAATCGTATGGACCAATATTTTAAGAATGAGAAAAGGAAGTGATATGTCAATAGTTATATGAATATCGAGCTAGAGAGAAAGAAAATTCTTGCAAATGATATTGGCCTATTGGAACATTATTTTCTCTAGAGAAAGTCAAGATATTTGATCAGTCTCGTTTTCCATTTATTTTTTTTCTCTTTTCTAAGAATAACAAAAAACGAGGAGAGAAATTTGTTTTCACTTAAATTATCTGATTCCTTACATCTGTTCAAGATAGATAAGCAATTCTATAATGACTAAATAATTTTGTTTTTATTTTTTCTTCGTTCTAATTAAATCAAGGCGAATCTTTTCTATGTTCTATGTTTTATCAGTATATTCTTCTAATGCTTGATGAGTTGTTTTCTTTATCTACTTCAGAGAAAATTTTTCTATTGGCATGAAAGAATGGAAAAAAATTTTCTATCGTACTAATATTATGATTCTTATTCTGCTTTTTTTTGTTGCTATTTGCTGTTTATGTATCTATATGATATATCATACTAATTTATTTCATTGGTTTTCTTGTTTAGTTGTCTGATAAATTTCAAGCATTTGACCTTTTGATCTTCTTTTATTTCTTCATCTTCTTCTTCAGACTAATGCAAAAAGAACACACCAGATGTTCCTTCTACTAAGATATTGATCATCATCTTCCTCATTTTTCAATTAGATCCGTGTGTCGCTTCCGTTTTCTCCTTCTCTCAATCGCGGGCGAAGCCAACCGATATACGTGCGTATTCTATCTTTCTTTTCTCATATGCACATCTCTATGTATATGTGTGTGTACACATGTATTGAAATATGGGGCAGTAGTACGGCGCGTGCCTGCTTGACGATAATGATGATGAGCCAACGGGGTTTGCTTGATTTTGAAAGAGAAAAAAAAAGAAGATGGGCATCTCGTTTGCTTCTACTACGTTAGTTGTTCTCATAAAGAACAAAACTAATAAATCTTCTTTCTTTCTCTCTCGATTTTCTATTGTACATATGTATATATATATATATATATATTTCTCTCTCTCTCTCTCTATTTAGATTTTCTTTTTTTTCTGTCTTGTTTTTTCTTTTCCTGTGTGTCTGATGCATCGTCTCAAATGATGATCATTCAAGACGAGCATATATTGAAAGCAGAATCAACTATGATTGGTGATAATAATTCAATCATAAAAGAAGATGAAATCAATGATTTGTCAATAACTAAAACGAATAATGAAACTATTATTAAACGTAATGATGATTTATATAAATCACCTAACAAACGTAAACAAATTAAACCTAATAGGTAAGTTTTGCTTTTATAAATCTTAAACAAAATTAGAAATTTTATTTTTTGTTTAGACTCACCAATGATGATGAAGCAATTCCGACAGGTAAGAAAAGAAAGATTTTCAAGTTTAGGTTTTTTTAATGTTTTATTCTTTTTTTTTTCTAGATTTAACCAATGGTCAATCGTCACTATCTCCATTACCACCATCATCCGTTCCATCCGATGACCCCGAACAATATTCACCAAGTAGACAACAAGAAGCTTATTGTAATTTATGTGAACGTTCATTTTGTAATAAATATTTTCTTAAAACACACTTTGCTAAAAAACATGGAGGCATTAGTCTCATATCTCCAACATCACTGCCACTCGAATTAAATAATAATCAAATGTCATCACCTTCACCGCCGACTTCATTATCCAATGAACAACCGTTACCATTAATTGTTAATCAAAAAATTAGTGAAGATTATTGCGAGGTGTGTTCAGTAAATATTTTCTTTGTTTATATTTATAAATTGAACTTATTTTCTTTTTTCTAATTTATAGATTTGTCAAAAACGTTTTTGTAATAAATATTATCTTCGTGTAAGTAATCTTAAAATTGAAGTTAAGTCACGTTCATTGTTTACATTGCCTGAGAAGAAGGACTTCT
Organism: Rotaria socialis; assembly: GCA_905331475.1. Lineage (NCBI taxonomy): Eukaryota > Metazoa > Rotifera > Eurotatoria > Philodinida > Philodinidae > Rotaria > Rotaria socialis. The sequence continues at coordinate 10,185 of CAJNYU010000550.1, read as the reverse complement.
AGTTTAAATATTCAAAACATTGTCAAGCACGCACACTAATAGATTGCTTTACTTTCGTTCAAACTACTGTTTGTAGAGATTACCTCTTTTGTTCAAAAAGATGTGATGTTTAATTTTAGATGAATCTTTCTCTCTTTCTGTCTTCTTTTTTTGTTTTTTTTCTTATTCGATGTAAATATTGAAGAGAGGGAGAGAGAGAGAAGATTGTGAACATCTTCAAAAGATTGTAGAACAGGGAGCTTATCTGACTTTTAATAAGCTTATTTATCCACGAACGAACGAATGAATTTCGACATGCATACCAATGTTTATTGGAGAAAAGAGAAAATAAACAATTCGTTAGTTGAGATGTGTAAAGGATTAAATTTGAGTTGTCTTCGTTTTATTTTTAATAGAAACACAAGGGTGAATGTCATGGTGTCTATACGGATTATATAAAATCGTTACAAAAAAGTGCTAATGAAAGCCCGGTCAAAAATAATACTAGTCGACCTATGCAAAGTAAACAAAATCAAATGAATATTTTTTTCACATCCCTGATTTTTTTCTTTTCTCCTTTTCTTTTTTAAAGTACCATCAAATAATTCAAATATGCTTTTAATCAATCCATTCTATCTTCCACAAACAACAGATATCAAGCCCATATTTTGTGGAAAGAATAACAATGGTATTGCATCATCATCATCATCACCGACAACACCAACATTATCAAATCTTTTTCCTACAGTTGATGCAACAAAAATTTCACCACAACGAACTATACGTCGTTGTAATTTATGTCAACAAGAATTTCGAAATAAAGCTCTTCTTCGCATACATATGACTACGATGCATTCAAATGAAACGAATAAAAAAAATTTAATTAACAAACAAAATATAAAGCAATCACCAACACCAACATTACCAATGTCACCATCGAGTAATTTAGGATTTTTGCAACCGTATGTGGATACAACTAGTTCACTTGCACATAAACTTGTTGCTGGTCAAGCATCACAAGCATCCTATGGAATTCTTCATGATTCATATTTTTGTGCTAAAATGGCCGATCGTGTTGTTTGTGAAATATGTAATAAACAAGTTTGTAATAAATATTTTCTTAAAACACACAAAGGTAAAAAGAACAAAAGTCAATTGAAGCATTATTTACTATTAACTTCATTTTAGCTAAAGTACATGGAATAGTGAATGGAACAAATACGACTACAAATGGAAATACCGACAATTTACCACCAACAATGGTATCAACGAATAATCTTCAATCGAGAATCTCAACAGATGAAATTAAATCACCAACAATGGAAAACCAACAAGACGAACAAATAGATAATGACAATGGTAAGAAAACAAAGTATTATCAAATAGATTCTATTCAATTCGCTTTTCGATCGTAATTGCAAGTTGAGATTTTTTTGTAGTCTCGCCTTTTTTACTATACGAATTAAATTTAAAATATATCATCATACATTTGCGAATAGTGATATGCAGCACTACATTTTTTCGGTCCCTGTGATTGTAGTTATTCTATTGTCTGTTCCTATTTAGAGAAAAACATTTTGCGGAACTTCTTCATCCCACATTTTAAATATCTCTACGCTATCCCTGCATGCAAATCCAGCACATATTACAAAGGCCTATAAAAATGAGTTATTATCACTTGTTGAAGAATCGTCTCATATTAGTAAAAAAAATATTGATTTCGTTTAGAACAACCATCATCGGAATCTACTGAAAACAATGAATTACCCATCGAGCAAACAGACACATATTGTTCTATATGTAAAAAAGATTTTTCAACAAAATATTTATATTTTTTTCATATGCAAACAACTCATAATGATACGTCTGATTCAACTTATAAAACATTAATACAATTTATGAAAGCAGCGACGTCCATGAATATGAATGAAAATTCACTACAAAATCCATTTCTTTCTCTAGCAAAAACTCTTGAAAACCATTCAGTAAATAATCACGAACAACAACAAAGTGAAGATGAATCAGATGGTAATGTCGAACAACTAAAACGTAAACGAAGTTCAAGTCAAACCTCCAATGATTCAAATAAACGAATGAATTCGCTGTCAGAAACCAATGGTGGTTTACAACCGTTTCTACTCGAAAGTGAAGATCCAAAATTTGCACATACATTTGTTCCATGTATGGTTTATCTACCTGTTATACGACGAGTCACTAAACAAGTCAAAATTAATTTACGATTAAAACCTGTTTTAGCTGACGTTCCCTCTTAATAATAATAATCTTTAATAATAATAAAAAAAAAAGTTCATAGATGTGCGTGTGCGTGTGTTTGCTGTTTGTTTTCATTTTTTTTCAACAATGTTTGTTTTATGTACTAAACGTAAAAGTTCATTATTCATCACATATGGATGTTGAATAGAGCCATCATTTTCATCTAAATCTTGAAGAAAACATACGAATAATGTTTTTATTGCCATATCATAAACACTAAAGAAAAGACTTGCAATAAGATAAGTAATTAATATAATAGTAATAATGGGTGTCCAACGAAGTATAAGCTGACCGAATTCGTCTGTCCAATGAAGATATTGATAAAATAAATATGCATTACAACTGCACACACTAATTATACCACAGAATAAAATCCATTCAGTTAAATGAACAAGAACAATTGATCGAAGACAATTGTTAATTAAATAAACAAATGCTTTGCGTGTTGCTTTACAAAACGAATAGCCACGCGATGCAATTAATACGTAAGAATTCTTGTTGAGAAATTTTAGAAATTTTTCAAATATCCATAAAAAACAGGAAAAACATTTTAGAATAAATTCAATAACTATATTTTGTTGAATAGAAGAGCATTTTTCACTGATATACTCAAGTATCATACGTATAAATCTTAATGTTGCAATAAGCAATGAACCAAATGCAATCGAACCTAAATGATATCGTATAATGATAGATGCAGAATATAGTAGAGGAAATGATGTTGTTAAACGTTCTTGCGACCAATAATAATTTGAAAAAACTCCAGCTAGAACAATTTCTTCAAATGCAAATAGAAATGCACCAAACCATATAAATGCAAATATATTAAACCATATAAGATAAGATTTGTAATCAACAAAAAATTGAATGACACCGCAAGTTATCGGATCTGTTCCATTTAATACTAATGAATCATAACCATAGTCTTCTTGAAATATGCATCGCGTTGAATTGAGATTCGGTATGCACGGTATTGTTTCATTATGATCAACCGAAAGAAATATTGGCTTGCCAATTGTCGATAAACACATTCCAACATAGATAACAGTTGATATGACGAGAAAATATATTAGAATTATGAATGGTGACCATAGCATTGTACTTAAAACTGACAAGACAGCATTTGCACTTTGGTCTAATAATATTATACTTAATCGTATACGATCGAATAATGTTAATATAGCAAATAGAGTAAGAAAAAAGATAAATGTTGCTATCGAACCAAGTACAATATAAATTGTTCGTAATTTAATAAAATCATTGACAATTCTTGCAACTGTACTATATTCATAAACAAAATCTTGGCCAGTATAAATTGTATACCAACAAAATGAACTACACATAAATAATATGAGAAGAAATAAAATAATAGTTATAGTGACGACAATGCGAGTTAATTTTTTTATAGCAAACATATAGAGTAAAGTGAGTACACAAGCTACAACGGTGAATAATGCTAAACTTTCTTTAATTTGACCAAGATCAGTCAATACTACTCGGCCAACATCAGCTATACTACCAATACCGAACATTTGCGTATTTATTTGTGCAATAGATAAATTTTGTTGGAATATTTGTTGAGTTTCAGCGTCAAATAAATTTATAAAGGCGGATGGTAAACATCGGCCAAGAAACGGTTCTGATTCTATTGTATACGGAGCACAAAGACCATCATGCACCAGTTCAATTATTGTTCGATCGTCATTGGCTGGATTAAAACCATATGTACATACAAGTTGTTGACGAGTAGAATTCTTCGATAAAATATTTTCCAATTCCATTGTTTGTAATGATTGATAATGTGAATACTGTTTTGGACATGAACTGACACATAATTTTGTTGTTGGACAAACTAATGACAGACCACCGTCAGTTAAACATTTACTTATATCATAATAAAGCTGATAAGGTTTAGATTTAAATTCATTTTTTCCACATATATTTCCAAATGAATCACTCGCTTGAATTAAACTTGCTGGATTACCTTGACTTATTGCTAATACCGATATAAACCCATAAATAATAATAAAAATAATGAATAAAATCAGACAAAATGTATCCGTACAGTGCCGTTGTTTATAACCCACGAAGTGTGCTGTATCGGGAGACATCGCAGAAAATGATTTTCGTGTATTCATATTTATTTCGTTTTATACTTAATAGACAAGCTGAGGTATCATTTATCTATGTTAAGTGGTCACAGATGCTATTAATGGAGAAAAAAACAATTTCAACTAGATAGTATTCGAGTTTCACTCGTATACGAAATGCGATGCGAAGCAAGAATCCGTATCTCCTATGAAAAATCTTCAATTGATAGATTATAAATAATTTTTATATAATCATAATGCAATTCATCACTGAGAAAACTTTATTCTTACTTAGCGATCTATTCGTACAGATTGATCGATTAATTATCTCCATGATTCATTATCTTAGATCAGTTGTAAACGAATAGACTATAGTGGCTAACATATGCTGATGACGTCATTTTAATTATCTCGCAATAAATTTCTTTCATTTTTGTCATTTTAGAACCACATTTGTGAGTAAACAAAACTTCAGATTGAAGATTCGAAAACAGATGGAAAAAGTTTGATCTTGATATCTTGATCTCACATTTCAACGAGTTTTCTATGAATTTTGGTTCTCGAGATCATCGTGTCACAAAACGACGAAAAAGATGTGTACGTCGAGAAAGCAAAAGCAAAAGAAAACTCGCGACGGAGTACAAGAATGCTGTGCTTCGCACCGCATTAATTATTTCTATTTCAGTACTATGATGCTTTTTTTTTATAAAACATGATTATCAAAAAGTGTTAAATTTTATGGTGAAAAAAAAAATAGTTGGCTGCTGTATTAGTTCATTTCGAAAGTCATGACAAACGTGCTGGTGTATTTGTAGCCAGCTAAAAATGACTTCGATGGTATTAAAAAATTTTCAGATTTTCCACAAGATAACTTTTAGTAAAATCATGATCTATTATTTTAGATGAAGAGTTTTCTTCAGGTACAAATACTGACAACTACATAATTCAGTTTACTTCGAAAGTGAACTATTTTATTTTATTCCATTAATATAACTACACTGGAATAGGTGTTCTTTTTTACATGTGATTGAACTTAAAAGCTACGATAACGACATTCAAAAACAACGCATATAATGTGAAACAACAGAGAAAAACAGGACTTGATAAAAGCACAACAATCACAATACAAGAAATTTGAGAATGTTTTCTTTTCTCAATTTCTCACTGTCTGATTTGGTTGTACTCTTATACTGATCCTAGTATTACGGGTACTTGTTCGCGTACGTTGTTGTAAAGTGCTGTTTGCAAATGGTACAACAGCATTAATACGTTTATGCCATGTCCAAAATTTTAATGCATTTTCAATTTTCAGTTTAAGATCAGGTAATGTTCCTGCGCAAACAAAAGGAAGTAAAAAATTGATGTAAAAAGAGAAAAACTGTGCATAAACCACGAATTCATCCATATAAATCGATGAAAACCCAATACTAGTTAAGATACCGGTGATAACAGCTGGTAAAAAGAAAATATAGAATAATAGTGTGATTGAAAGTAATTGAATCGTCATTTTACGCTGTTTACGCCAATTCACTTCTTGGTGTGCTCGCAGTTTTTGTCTTACAATGCGAATAAGAAGACCAGCACTAAAGACAGCAATACAAAATGCGTTCAGTATTCCACTGGTAGCCAATTCAAACAGAGAGAATGCTACACTATCATATGCACAACTGTAGAAATAACAATATGGCACCGAAGGATATAGCGGACGATCACACGAAAGAAAATAAATAATCGCCACATTTAGAACGATATTATAGGCAATAATCAAAATGATCGGTAAATAATGTAGAAAAAACCTTTTCCTTTTCGTCGCCAACCAACGATCATGAAAAACAAGAATATGTCTTTCTATTGCTGCCCATGCAACAAGTCTTGATATTGTCTCATATAATGCGATATCAAGTAATTTCCATGTTTTACAAAAGAATGGCGTAACTAGCCAGTTAACACCATGCTTCAAATAATAGATAAGCCATGGAATATCTGTAGTTTCGATGATAAAATTAATGATTAAAAGGACGAGAACGACATGATTATGTAAACTATGACGAAGTTGTCGATCAAATAGAAGATGATAAAGAACAAAGATCGAGCAAAGAACGGATGCACAGTTTGATATAAGAAACATCCAAAATTGCCCGATAACTGGAATCTCAACCACTGCCATTAGTATTGAATCGGTTGTTTAATGCTATAAACTAGAAATTCAAATAAGACAGGGAAAAAATATTACATGGATTTTTTTCTATACTATTCATTTTTTCTGTTTTGCTTAAATATACTAAAGAAAATATCTACGATCTTCGATAAAGTCAATCGACATCAGTTTGCCTATCTGATATGTATTTCACGTAAAACTGGAACTAAAGATCTTGCTCACATATACTCAACGAATAAGGGTTCAATATATATAACAGAAGCTTTCAAATTGTAGAAACTTATTATTTTCTGTTACTATTGGTTTTTGGGATTCGAATATGATTGTCAGAGTGTTTTTGAGAACTGATAGCGTCGCACACACGAGATAAAATTTAAATGAGCGATGAGCTCTAATTCTCTTTTTTTTGCTTTCAGACAGATGAAAGCAAAAAAGAGAATTACATGGTTTCATGTAAATAATAGTAGCGTAAATATTTAATAATACACTCCTAATTCAATTTGCTGTACATGCTGCTGCCGCCCGTTAGTATAATTGAAAAGAATGATAAACAGAGCATTTTAATCATAGGTTTAGGAAAATACGCCTTTAAATATTGCTAACTTGTCAAGATCAAAACTTGAACGTGCTTTTTATGTTGGTTGTAACATTATATATATATTGGTAAGCTAGCTTTTCCTCTTATATTCATTTGAAAGAAGACGGCTTTAATAATTGAACACTATGTATTTGATCAAGCGGAAAGTTTCACAAGATAAAATACTGCTAATCAGTGAGAATAATGATCGATAGACTAGAAATAAATAATCATAAAATGTATTATTAAACTCTATTTTAATGAAAATAATCATGTTATTATATTATACAAAAATAGTCATCGTGGTAGAAATTAAGAGAAAGTATTTACTCATTGAAATTGTACTTCATCTAAAATTATCTCAGTCAAGTATTTTATCTACTCTTCGATGCAGATTTTAGACGTCACATACCTGAATACTTATTTTATACAAAATATTCCGAATTGGATAAAAATCTTCGATTCGTTTTCACATCGATTTTTTCATTAGAAACGCAAATAAAATATTTTACTTGAAGTGACAGTAATATCAGCAAGGAAAAAATTTATTGTTACTAATTCAAACAGAGAAGAAAGCCTAAAGTTTCATTCCGGTCTCCTCGATATTGAAATACTCTGAGATGAAATCTACAATATTTGAAACAAAGATAAAAGTATACTCATTCTGTGTATACTTTTTCTTGGTGTTTAACTTCAGATCTTATGTCATTTGAAGGTCAAAAACAAAAATGATTGCTCTAACGTAAGTGCATGCTGTCGTTAACAACATTATCCTAGACGTTCCTAAATAAAATTTAATTTGAAAAAGAATCTGTTTTGTTTTTATTGATGCGCTTACATGACCGATGTTGATTTAATCGTTCTTTCAATCAATAATTTTTATAGAAACCTTTTTGTTCGATAAATTTTAAGAAACCTCGTCCACTGAGCATTGTCATCTGAATCCAGTCGATGTCTATTCATCAAAATCTCTATGTATAAGTGATGAAAGGACTCTAATTGGCTCTTTTAATAGTATTCAGAAACTAATCAAGAATAAAGACTTTCATATTACTGTGTCAACAAGGATCTTAGTCTTACAATCAACTCTGTATACTCGACTAAAAGGAAATTCTATTACATTTGGAAACAGTAAAATCGACTGTTTTGAATTTCTATACGTGTGATATTCAAAAAATATAATATACTGTACTATACTACCAGAGGCGGCGGAATGATCTCAGTCTAGAGTAGGCTCACGTTTTTAGCAAAATGATGCGTGTCCATGTAAAAGTACAGGATTCAAATTTGATTATTATTATAAGGTTTTAATTTTTTTTCTTTATGATAAATGAAAACTTTTAACGTCGTTTGCACCAGTTACACTCTAGCTTTTATGAAGTCTTCATCGATTATAGTCAGTGTCAATCGTGTAATCCATGAAATTAAAATTTGTTAAGTTGTTTTTTGAGAGAACCGTTTGTAAATGGATTAAAAGCTCATCGTTATAGGAATTTTTTAATTCATTTCAATCTGATTCCAACCCTAATTTTGTATTTATGGGTGTGGATGTGAACGAGTTGAAAAGTATTTTATTCTTTTTTTTAGAATAAAGATCGTTGTTGATTTTCTGCTTAGATTTCGATTATTTATAAACGTGATAATTATCAAATACATGATTGCACCCGAGACCATAGAAGCTAACCAAGTAACTGAAAAGGATTATTGAAAAAAGGCACTATAACAAATAATCTGAAAAGAAAAAGAACTATTCCGTAGCTAAAAAGTTTTCCTCTCTTGATTTTTTAAAATAAAATCGGTACAAATGCTGAATCAAGTTGATAGCGAGATTTTTATGGTTTTAATAATCACATTTCTACTCATAATCCTTAGTCACTGCTAGGATTATCTGAATTGTTAAATAGAATTTCAATGAAAGATGAACTTCCTTTAAAACTAGTGGGCTTCTCGTTTTATTGTGAAAGAAAGACAAATTCTGAGTTTGTTTATCCGGTATCACGATAGGAACGGAGTAATAGTTTTCAAGTATTTAGTAATGTAGTGAAAACCGGGAAAAACTAAAAATTTCGCCGATTCAGTAATCGGCCCTATTACAGCCACTAGCCGGCGATTCTTTCGAGTCAGCTGCGATTAATCTTTAAAATTTATCAGGTCTTTATGACAGGGATAGAATTCAAAAATTATTTAAATAGAATTTTGGAAAAATAAATTCAACTGTCTTATACTAAGAATAAAGAATTCGATGTCAACCTAATTACGCGGCAATGAAATTCAAATAAAAATATGCCACTGAAGAATAGTTACAAGTCTACCCAAGCTTACCCTAGATTGGCGTTGGGTAGGCTTGAGCCTACCTAGGCCTAATGGCTCCGCCGCCACTGTATACTACCATTGTTGTCACTCGATACAATGAGATTTGACATCTCAAATTCGTTTGCATATTTTTAATTATTACATTCATAATTTTTTAAGGATAGAACTGAAACCATTTTTGAAACTTTCCCCAATCCAACATTTGCTAATTTAATCTATGCTACATTGTTTAAATTGATCGATAATAATGGATAAAACTTCAGATAATCTATCGAAATACCTGAATAAATTCCGTAGATTTAGATTGAGGCTGTAAAATATTACTCACGACTATAGTATTTTAATAAATCTACTCTTTTTTCGTAAAGAATAAATGATCATAGAGGTCTGTAGAGATATTTTAAACCTACTTCTCATTTGTTTCATTTTTGGTTTTGCTGTCGGATTACGTCAGAGTTCCAACGGGTTTGGTAACAAATAATATAAAAACTGAGAACAAGCATACTAAATAATAATGATGTCTTTTCATCAATTTTATACTATGAACAATTTCTTTCTTTCGCTTAGCGACTGTATTTCTAAATGATAGCTATTCAGAATGACAAAAACACTATCTATAACACGTAGGATATCTTAGGGCAGGATTCGAGTATTTTGCGGGCATACGATTCGCCAATTCATCAGACCAAGATAGATCTCAACAAACTCTATCGATTCCACTATTTACTTGTTTTCTAGTACCTACCCATCATAGATAAAAACCTGAAATACTGCAGAAACACTACATAAAGACG